>JAXIVJ010017746.1:17500-25267 GCA_036785665.1 Chirona hameri | reverse complement strand
GGGCATCCCATCTTCCAGTAGGGAATCACATCATCCACTAAAGGCATCACATATTCCACTAGAGGCATCGCGTCTTCTAGTTGGGGCATCACACTTTCCAATAGGACCTTAGCATTTTCCAATAGGGACACCACATCTTCCAGTAGGGGCATCACATCTTCAAAATGGACATCGCATCTACCAATAGAGGCATCACATCTTCCATTAGGGCATCACATCTTCTACTAGGGGCATTACAACTTCCAGTGGGGGCATTACATCTTCTAATGGGGCATCACATCTTCCGCTGGGGCATTACATCTTCGAGAAGGGCATCGCATATTCCAAGTTCCACTAGGGGCATCACATTTTCTCCTCGGACATCACATCTTCCACCAGGTGTATCACATCTTCCAGTAAGGGCATGCCATTTTCCACCAGGGGCACCACATCTTCCATGAGGGGCATCACATCTTCCACTGGGGCACCACCTCTTCTAGTAGGGGCATCGCATTCAACAATAGGGTCTTGACATCTTTCACTGGGGGCATCACATCTTCCAGTGAGGGCATCGCGTCTTTCGCCAGGTCATCACATTTTCAACTAGGGGCATCTCATCTTCCACAAGGGCATCACATCTTCCAGGGCATCACATCTCCCACTAAGGGCATCATATTTCACGTCTCTCACAATAAAGTCGGTAGCACGACAGTAGTTTTGGGGCATCGTGTTCCACAAGCGACATCAATTTCCCTAAGTGGGGCATCACGATTCGAGCATACTGCATTTGCGGTATTTGCGGTATAGTAGCTACTAGCTACGCCCTTGATCTTAGATCTGTTGCTGGATTTTGCAGATCTATCCTCTTGGCTGGGATGCACGCCTGCTGCTAGCGTCCTTGCAGAGGGCGCTGGACGTTAGTTATTACGTTGGTCAGTCTGCCCGACCCTCTGAAATGCGTCCATTAAGCGCCAGAGTTCCCTTGCTTAAGCGTAAGCGTAATGACTAATGATGTAATAACTAATAAGTCCAGCATGGGACCAAAACACGACATTCCGCCCGCAACTACGCCACGATTGCCGGTATTCAGAGCACACCGCCCACACTCCAGCCGGCATTCAGTACAGCACGCCTCCCTCAGCCAAACGGCCATCGTTCGGCCTTGAAGTGGCCGCCCGCGTACCGGCGCCTGGCGACGCCCTTGCGACGGAGGTGCCGCGGGCTGCTCGCGCCTCGCTCCTCGCGCGGCGAACGCAGCAGTTCAAGTTGCGACTCGAGCGGCCGGCGGGAGGTGGGCGGCTGAGTGGTGTTATCGTCTTGTGCGTTTCCTGCAGGCGCCACCAGCCGTCACCGGCGCATACGGAGCCTCGAGACAGCCGTCACCAGCGCACAGGGAGCCTCGAGACAGCCGTCACCAGCGCACAGGGAGCCTCGAGACAGCCGCCACATCTGATACGACATGGCGTGAGTCGCGGAAACTGAGGCTCAACGTGGTCCAGTATGCGCTGTTTTCTTTGTTCTGTGCTGAGAGCGGCGGCGGTGTTGTTCCGTCATTCCTGTTTCCGGTCCCGAGCGAACAGTGTATGGAACCTAGTAAGAACGAAGGGTCGGGCGGTTTATTGTTTTACTGTGCAGTTATGAATTACTGTCAGCTGTGTTGAGACAGGAGAATTGATAGGGTCGACTGCCTTGGGTCGACTCGCTTCTCGCTAACATCCGAAAGGTCGCGGCAGCGGCTTAATTTAAGCTGCTGCTTAGTTTGCTTAGTGCTGCTTAGTTGATTACGGATAAGGGCCACACATTTTATCAAAAAAGGCCTCCAAAAAATAAATGTATCGGCGGGTATGCCTCAAAAAAGGCTTTGAGATCATTTAGGACCTCATAGGCAGGAACGTAGGAACGTCACGAAAAGGGGGGGGGGGGGCAGTGAAAATGTGACCTCGTTTTGAGAGTACCCCCCCCTATGGAATATTTCGTTGCAGATTTGGACTGTTCTCGTCTTGGCGAACCTTTTGCCATCACACATTTTGTCACCAAGCAAAAATAAAGATTTTAGCCCCCGAAAATTGTCGAAAAGTGAGGGGCCATTACCCCCCTCCGCCGGCCCCTGTTCCTACGCCTATGCTCATAGGGGCCGTGAATGTAGAGTAAATGACTAATGTGGATTGTGTATCGGAGTGCTCAGTGAAGGTGCCATCAGAGTGGCGTGCACCCATATCACACGCTCCGGCATTAATTTCACACCGTAGGTCAGCGAGCCCGGTGTGTACGCAGTGGCCTGGGAGAGTCCCACGCCCGTATGACCCCTGTGTGACGGACTGGGAGCGACTGACTGTCAGAATAGCAGACCATTGTCTGACAAACCTTTACAGACCAGCAGACCAGACCCTGACAGACTGGTAGACTCGACTCTTAGACCAGCAGACCCGACTCTCAGACCAGCAGACCCGACTCTCAGACCAGCAGACCCGACTCTCAGACCCGCAGACCTGGCTCTGACAGACCAGCAGACCCGGCCCTGACAGACCGGCAGACCTAGCTCTGACAGACCGGCAGACCCGGCTCTGACAGACCGGCAGACCCGGCCCTGACAGACCGGCAGACCCGGCCCTGACAGACCGGCAGACCTAGCTCTGACAGACCGGCAGACCTAGCTCTGACAGACCGGCAGACCTAGCTCTGACAGACCGGCAGACCCGGCCCTGACAGACCGGCAGACCTGGCTCTGACAGACCAGCAGACCCGGCCCTGACAGACCGGCAGACCCGACTTTAAGACCCGCAGACCTGGCCCTGACAGACCCGCAGACCTGGCTCTGACAGACCGGCAGACCTAGCTCTGACAGACCGGCAGACCTAGCTCTGTGTAATACAGTACCGCCAGCGGACGGTACGGCTCCGCCATAGAGGACTAAGTAAGTAGTTCGGTCCGCTCCGCCAGCCGACGGTACGGCTCCGCCATAGAGGAGGACTAAGTAAGTAGTTCGGTCCGCTCCGCTAGCCGACGGTACTGCTCCGCCATAGAGGAGGACTAAGTAAATAGTTCGGTCTGCTCCGCCAGCCGACGGTACGGCTCCGCCATAGAGGAGGACTAAGTAAGTAGTTCGGTCTGCTCCGCCAGCCGACGGTACGGCTCCGCCATAGAGGAGGACTAAGTAAGTAGTTCGGTCCGCTCCGCCAGCCGACGGTACTGCTCCGCCATAGAGGACTAAGTAAATAGTTCGGTCTGCTCCGCCAGCCGACGGTACGGCTCCGCCATAGAGGAGGACTAAGTAAATAGTTCGGTCTGCTCCGCCAGCCGACGGTACGGCTCCGCCATAGAGGACTAAGTAAATAGTTCGGTCTGCTCCGCCAGCCGACGGTACGGCTCCGCCATAGAGGACTAAGTAAGTAGTTCGGTCCGCTCCGCCAGCCGACGGTACGGCTCCGCCATAGAGGAGGACAAAGTAGTTCGGTCCGCTCCGCCAGCCGACGGTACTGCTCCGCCATAGAGGACTAAGTAAGTAGTTCGGTCCGCTCCGCCAGCCGACGGTACTGCTCCGCCATAGAGGACTAAGTAAGTAGTTCGGTCCGCTCCGCCAGCCGACGGTACGGCTCCGCCATAGAGGACTAAGTAAGTAGTTCGGTCCGCTCCGGCCAATCGGGCCGTTTTCACCGCCAGCAGTCCTGTCCGGTGAAAATGCGCTCCTAATCCGTGTGGCGTCTTCTGGTTTCTACTTGTTACACAGCATTCCTGCATGTATCTCTGTCTGATTTGCTGCTGGTTCAAGGGAGTACCGAGGCCGGTTGCATTTGGAAACACGTGACTTTCACATATTTCAGTGTTTTTTACGTAAATGAGGGGAGATTTCCCGTGCTCTCTTACGCTGAAGAAGTATTCACTTGAATAAAACACTGAACTGCTTCATTTAGCTATTTACTTCCAGTCTCGGGTTTCAAAGTTTGCTGATCATTTTTGCCAAAAATAGAGAAAACCTGAAGGCGATCGTACCCGTACACTGATTTGTCTTACATCTAAGCACAAATGTATGATACAGCAGTACCAACACAAGCATGGTGGAGCTTTTTCCAGACTTTTGTGGTTACGATGGTTGGGTTTATAGTTGAAGTGTGTCCCCGTTTTCGTTAGAATACCCTCAATTCCGACATCAGCTCATGGGGTAAACACAAAGTTGGTGGGACAATGGCCCCACAACTGAATAGGAAACTCCACCCAGACAAAGAATCTCGCGAAAACACGTAGGTATGCATACAATTAACGGGTAAACACACGAACGCGGGTATATAACCGTGAACAGACGTGCGCGCAAGAATGGTCACTTTCTGGTGTCCCGGCCTGAACGATCACTCATGAGTCATGAGTCAGTACAGAGTCAGTGCGAAGGACACCGGAATACCGACCCACAGTCGGTGCCTACGTCATCGAGTGAATTCGAACAACACGACCCAGGAAATAACGTCCCGTATCAATTACCCTGCCATTTACGTGACTGCGCCCAGTCGTTGTTACTGGCTCACTGATCGTCCACCTGGAGTTCGAAACCCGCCGACCCTGGATTCCGGAGTTCGGGCGAAGTCCATTGCGTCGCCTGGCATGCTGCCTGATCCGTCCTCGGCTCTATCACCCTGGGGCTGGCATGATCCGTCCTCGGCTCTATCACCCTGGGGCTGGCATGATCCGTCCTCGGCTCTATCACCCTGGGGCTGGCATGATCCGATGCGGCGGGCGTCTGGTGTCTGCCCTGGCGGCGGCGGCGTCGGCGGTGGTGGTGGTGGTGGTGGTGGTGGTGGTGGTGGTGGTGGTGGTGCAGCAGGTGACGGTACAGGGGCAGCAGCGGCGTCTGCACCGCCGCCGGCGCCGCCCGCCGCCCACCGCCGCCCGCCGCCCGCCGGCGAGCGTCCTTGGGTGGAGTCGGGCGGAGCCAGTCTGGGGCGATGTGGGGTGCCTCCATCCTGCTAGTCTGTTGGTTACGCCGTCACTGGCCGCCGGGGCCTACTGCCCTCAGATCTCATCGACACGAATAGGAAATAACTAGTGGATGGTTGACCCGTTAAAGGGAAATAATGACCTTTTGATTTTGTTAGCAACAATTTCTTAGGCTACCGTTATGGTTTGAAAATTATTTTATTTAAATTTAAGAATTAAATAAAATTATTCCCAAATTCAAAGTTGTAAGTTTGGAAAAAATACAAAACAAGTACCGTGTTTACTTCATGAAGGTCATTGACAAATTCGTCCTTCCCTACCATTGTTAACATCGAGTGCGGCATTTTTGGAGGCTCTGTGACGTTTCCGATCAAACTGAGCGCTGCTCGGACACGCTAGTAGCGCTTTCGTTCTCCATGGCAACCAGGCGTCAGCCAATCAAAAGCCAGAAAGGGAATACGTTCCGGCTTTTCATTGGCTCACGCCTGGTTGCCATGGAGAACGAAAGCGCTACTAACGCTACTAGCGTGCGTTCGCTACAGAGCGTCACGAATGTTGCTGATGCGCCAAAGATGTAAACACTAACGGGTTGTGTCTATTAAATGATAAGGGTATGGTAGAACAAGCTGAAGAGGAATCTTTCAAGCATCTATTTCACAAACATTTGGCATATAGAGACATTTTAATGGAAGTTTGGTTTAAGTTAGGCGAATTTCATTGTATCATTCAGTTGTACTTAGAAACATTGACGTCTTTTTAATTTGTATCTTAAGATGGTGTTAGCAAACTGCCGGAAAACGTTCAAACATAGATCGTTGCTACTTAATAGCAAAGGTATGGTAGACAAAGTTGAAGGATATTATTCGAATTTTGTTTTATGAATCAAGAAGTGATTGTTGCGTTACGACAACGCCATCATCACCTTAGACATGTTCTATTTCATGGTTATTAAGCAAGTATATTCAAATTTAAATCAAGCGCGGATGGCAAAAACATTCAAGTACCATAAAATGGGTCAAGTACTTACCGATCCGTTGTTTTCAGCGGGGAGCGCTTGAGCGGGTCCAAATTGAAATAACTTTGGCTAGGAACAGTTTTAGGCAAAAGGTGATAAGTTTACAATATATTTTGGTCTTGTCTGTCGATTTCAAGTGATAACTCCATTTTTTTGGGGAAAAGGTCATTATTTCCCAATACACATTTTTCGGGAGATAGCTTGACCCGCTAACCCGGTGACTCGGTAACCTATCTATATTTTCCAGGAGATAACTCGAGAACTCTGAAGCCAGTTTATCCCGACCCCTTAATAATTAGGTGCCCTGAGGCCTGAGCCTCGGGGCACTTAAGATGTTCACCGCATAGTTCGTTATTTTCCCGATTACCTCCTTTGGTATCTCATGCAGCAAGATCTTAAAGAAACAATCACCATCTCATGGTCTATTTAATGGACGAACATCTCCGAATCTGAAGGCGTTCAGCGCTGGTTGCCAACTGCTCCCGGCCGGCCGTCGCACAGTGGGCGTAAAAGAGGATTTAGCCTCGCGAAATGTATTCACCCCTATAACTTGTTTACCTTACAACATGCATCAACCAGTAAAACATCATTAGAAAGCCAATTAATCAAGGAATACATTACGTTAAATAGCGGACATGTTGCAGTGCTTTTGTAACGCGGGGATTGCTTGCAAGTTGCAATATAGAACATTAGGGTTAACATTTGGATCTCCTCGAATCTCCGGAATTACTGGACCGATTTTACAAATTCAAACGGCATTCGATGTCCCTTGAAAATTTGTGTGGGGAAACCTAATTTTGTTGACATCGGGGTTACCGATGACGTCACAGGTCACGTCAAAGACACAATGTTTGACCGTGTCATATGTCTCTGTGGATGGAATTGTCGCGCAAAATTGCGATAACGCATAAGCAGTCAATAAATCGGTGCGATTCGTGTGTCTGACACTTCTAAGTACCATTCTAAACTTTTTATGACCTTGGGTCAGGTCAAGGTCATTCGAGGTCACAATGCCGAACACGGGTCATTAGGCGTTGTAACACATGTTTATGGGTTTGTTTTTGGTCTCGAACCCGAAAAATGACCCTATAACATTGTTTATTCCATATAAATAGAAGTACAAAGCAAAAACGTAAATACATTTTGTATGCAGGGTAATGCTGTGAGAGGTGGTCGATTTTGGTCTTTGAAAGGTCATAAGTAAGTTATTTTTGACGATATCGACTTCAAATTTGGTACATATATTCACTGGACACGTCTCGATCACATATATTCCAGTGTTGGATAACTGATTTGTTTGGAAAATATTGCAAAAACTATATTTTTGGGTCTTTGGATTTCTCAAACTTTTGAATTTAAATAAAACTCGAAAATCCGAGATGGCAGTTTGATAGCCAAGTCTATTTTCAGTCATCTGGTATATGATAATTGAATTTGTCTTAAAAATTGTACTTTTGACAGCGTATTTTTCAAACCCTTATTTGTCAACAAAAAACTGCAGAACATGACGTCACTCTGACGTCCTTCCCGGTTGACCTATCATAAGCTTATCTTTTTCTTTCAACAAACATGTGTAAAATTGATGAGAGAGAGGGATGTGAGAAAGTTTGGTAACGATACTGGTGTTGGTATAGGAGACATCGCAAAATAACGGGAGGGGGATAGCCCCCCCCCCCCCCCCCCCCCCAATTAACTCGCGGGCTAATATGATTTTGCAACACTAATAATTTTAATAGCGTGCAATAATGAGGTTTTTGAGGTATCCAGAAAACGTTTTCGGCAGCGTTCAAAACGTTTCGCTTGTTTGCTGACTGGCCTTTGCTGACTTGTTTAATGTTTGATATGTT
>JAXIVJ010017746.1:0-12500 GCA_036785665.1 Chirona hameri | reverse complement strand
ACAGACAGACACAGACAGACACAGACAGACACAGACAGACACAGACAGACACAGACCAGACACAGACAGACACAGACAGACACAGACAGACACAGACAGACACAGACAGACACAGCAGACACAGGACAGACACAGCAGACACAGACACAGACACAGCACAGACCGACACAGACACAGACACAGACAGACACAGACACAGACACAGACACAGACACAGACACAGACACAGACACAGACACAGACACAGACACAGACACAGACACAGACACAAGACACAGACACAGACACAGACACAGACACAGACACAGACACAGACACAGAACACAGACACAGACACAGACACCAGACACAGACACAGACACAGACACAGACACAGACACAGACACAGACACAGACACAGACACAGACACAGACACAGACACAGACACAGACACAGACACAGACACAGACACAGACACAGACACAGACACAGACACAGACACAGACACAGACAGACAGACACAGACAGACAGACACAGACACAGACACGACACAGACACAGACACAGACACAGAACAGACACAGACACAGACACAGACACAGACACAGACACAGACACAGACAGACACGACAGCAGACACAGACAGACCAGACCAGACAGACACAGACACAGACAGACACAGACAGACAGACACAGACAGACAGACACAGACAGACAGACACAGACAGACAGACACAGACAGGACAGACACAGACAGACAGACACAGACAGACAGACACAGACAGACAGGACACAGACAGACAGACACAGACAGACAGACACAGACAGACAGACACAGACAGACAGCACGACAGACAGACACAGACAGACAGACACAGACAGACAGACACAGACAGACAGACACAGACAGACAGACACAGACAGACAGACACAGACAGACAGACACAGACAGACAGACACAGACAGACAGACACAGACAGACAGACACAGACAGACAGACACAGACAGACAGACACAGACAGACAGACACAGACAGACAGACACAGACAGACAGACACAGACAGACAGACACAGACAGACAGACACAGACAGACAGACACAGACAGACAGACACAGACAGACAGACACAGACAGACAGACACAGACAGACAGACACAGACAGACAGACACAGACAGACAGACACAGACAGACAGACACAGACAGACAGACACAGACAGACAGACACAGACAGACAGACACAGACAGACAGACACAGACAGACAGACACAGACAGACAGACACAGACAGACAGACACAGACAGACAGACACAGACAGACAGACACAGACAGACAGACACAGACAGACAGACACAGACAGACAGACACAGACAGACAGACACAGACAGACAGACACAGACAGACAGACACAGACAGACAGACACAGACAGACAGACACAGACAGACAGACACAGACAGACAGACACAGACAGACAGACACAGACAGACAGACACAGACAGACAGACACAGACAGACAGACACAGACAGACAGACAGCAGACAGACAGACACAGACAGACAGACACAGACAGACAGACACAGACAGACAGACACAGACAGACAGACACAAGACAGACAGACACAGACAGACAGACACAGACAGACAGACACAGACAGACAGACACAGACAGACAGACACAGACAGACAGACACAGACAGACAGACACAGACAGACAGACACAGACAGACAGACACAGACAGACAGACACAGACAGACAGACACAGACAGACAGACACAGACAGACAGACACAGACAGACAGACACAGACAGACAGACACAGACAGACAGACACAGACAGACAGACACAGACAGACAGACACAGACAGACAGACACAGACAGACAGACACAGACAGACAGACACAGAACAGACAGACACAGACAGACAGACACAGACAGACAGACACAGACAGACAGACACAGACAGACAGACACAGACAGACAGACACAGACAGACAGACACAGACAGACAGACACAGACAGACAGACACAGACAGACAGACACAGACAGACAGACACAGACAGACAGACACAGACAGACAGACACAGACAGACAGACACAGACAGACAGACACAGACAGACAGACACAGACAGACAGACACAGACAGACAGACACAGACAGACAGACACAGACAGACAGACACAGACAGACAGACACAGACAGACAGACACAGACAGACAGACACAGACAGACAGACACAGACAGACAGACACAGACAGACAGACACAGACAGACAGACACAGACAGACAGACACAGACAGACAGACACAGACAGACAGACACAGACAGAGCAGACACAGACAGACAGACACAGACAGACAGACACAGACAGACAGACACAGACAGACAGACACAGACAGACAGACACAGACAGACAGACACAGACAGACAGACACAGACAGACAGACAGACAGACAGACAGACACAGACCAGACAGACACAGACAGACAGACACAGACAGACAGACAGCAGACACAGACAGACAGACACAGACAGACAGACACAGACAGACAGACACAGACAGACAGACACAGACAGACAGACACAGACAGACAGACACAGACAGACAGACACAGACAGACAGACACAGACAGACAGACACAGACAGACAGACACAGACAGACAGACACAGACAGACAGACACAGACAGACAGACACAGACAGACAGACACAGACAGACAGACACAGACAGACAGACACAGACAGACAGACACAGACAGACAGACACAGACAGACAGACACAGACAGACAGACACAGACAGACAGACACAGACAGACAGACACAGACAGACAGACACAGACAGACAGACACAGACAGACAGACACAGACAGACAGACACAGACAGACAGACACAGACAGACAGACACAGACAGACAGACACAGACAGACAGACACAGACAGACAGACACAGACAGACAGACACAGACAGACAGACACAGACAGACAGACACAGACAGACAGACACAGACAGACAGACACAGACAGACAGACACAGACAGACAGACACAGACAGACAGACACAGACAGACAGACACAGACAGACAGACACAGACAGACAGACAGACACAGACAGACAGACACAGACAGACAGACACAGACAGACAGACAGACACAGACAGACAGACAGACACAGACAGACAGACACAGACAGACAGACAGACACAGACAGACAGACACAGACAGACAGACAGACACAGACAGACAGACACAGACAGACAGACAGACACAGACAGACAGACACAGACAGACAGACAGACACAGACAGACAGACACAGACAGACAGACAGACACAGACAGACAGACACAGACAGACAGACAGACACAGACAGACAGACACAGACAGACAGACACAGACAGACAGACACAGACAGACAGACACAGACAGACAGACACAGACAGACAGACACAGACAGACAGACACAGACAGACAGACACAGACAGACAGACACAGACAGACAGACACAGACAGACAGACACAGACAGACAGACACAGACAGACAGACACAGACAGACAGACACAGACAGACAGACACAGACAGACAGACACAGACAGACAGACACAGACAGACAGACACAGACAGACAGACACAGACAGACAGACACAGACAGACAGACACAGACAGACAGACACAGACAGACAGACACAGACAGACAGACACAGACAGACAGACAGACACAGACAGACAGACACAGACAGACAGACACAGACAGACACAGACAGACAGACACAGACAGACAGACAGACACAGACAGACAGACAGACAGACAGACACAGACAGACACAGACAGACACAGACAGACACAGACAGACACAGACAGACAGACACAGACAGACACAGACAGACACAGACAGACACAGACAGACACAGACAGACAGACACAGACAGACACAGACAGACACAGACAGACAGACACAGACAGACACAGACAGACAGACACAGACAGACACAGACAGACACAGACAGACAGACACAGACAGACACAGACAGACAGACACAGACAGACACAGACAGACACAGACAGACAGACACAGACAGACACAGACAGACAGACACAGACAGACACAGACAGACACAGACAGACAGACACAGACAGACACAGACAGACACAGACAGACAGACACAGACAGACAGACACAGACAGACACAGACAGACAGACACAGACAGACAGACACAGACAGACACAGACAGACAGACACAGACAGACAGACACAGACAGACACAGACAGACAGACACAGACAGACAGACACAGACAGACAGACACAGACAGACACAGACAGACACAGACAGACACAGACAGACACAGACAGACACAGACAGACAGACAGACACAGACAGACACAGACAGACACAGACAGACACAGACAGACAGACAGACACAGACACAGACAGACACAGACAGACACAGACAGACAGACAGACACAGACACAGACAGACACAGACAGACACAGACAGACACAGACACAGACAGACAGACAGACAGACACAGACAGACACAGACAGACACAGACAGACAGACAGACAGACAGACAGACAGACAGACAGACAGACAGACAGACAGACAGACAGACAGACAGACAGACAGACAGACAGACAGACAGACAGACAGACAGACAGACAGACAGACAGACAGACAGACAGACAGACAGACACACGGCTGAGGGCGCCGAACAGAGCTGCCCTCTCGGACCGCTCGAGCGCTCGAAAAGGGTGACCCGTTAGGCTGCCTTGCGCCCGCCTTGTGGCCAGTTGTCAGCATCGGACCGTTTCACGTGAGTGAGCGTCACTGTCGTCAACTGTCGTCAACTGCGAGAATGATGGAACGGTGACTGCCGCGGTGGCTGGGTGTCCGTGCCGGTCCGGTTCCCGCCCGACCCGCCCGGGCACTCACCATTGTTTATGTAGCCGCGACGCCGCTGCAGCGGCGAACCCGTTACAGCCAGATCCGCGCTGTTATGTATGCCTAGAAGTGGGCTTCACACCACACTGTGTGCCTGGTAGCGGGTTTCACACCACACTGTGTGCCTGGCAGCGGGCTTTATACCACACTGTGTGTCTGGTAGTGGGCTTCACACCACACTGTGTGCCTGGTAGCGGGTTTCACACCACACTGTGTGCCTGGTAGCGGGCTTCACACCACACTGTGTGTCTGGTAGTGGGCGTTTTACACACTGTGTGCCTGGTAGCGGGCTTTATACCGCACTGTGTGCCTGGTAGCGGGCTTCACACCACACTGTGTGCCTGGTAGCGGGCTTCACACCACACTGTATGCCTGGAAGTGGGCTTCACACCACACTGTGTGCCTGGTAGCGGGTTTCACACCACACTGTGTGCCTGGTAGCGGGCTTCACACCACACTGTGTGTCTGGTAGTGGGCGTTATACACACTGTGTGCCTGGTAGCGGGCTTTATACCACACTGTGTGCCTGGTAGCGGGCTTCATACCACACTGTGTGTCTGGTAGTGGGCGTTATACACACTGTGTGCCTGGTAGCGGGCTTCACACCACACTGTGTGCCTGGTAGCGGGCTTCACACCACAATGTGTGCCTGGTAGCGGGCTTCACACCACACTGTGTGCCTGGTAGCGGGCTTCACACCACACTGTGTGCCTGGTAGTGGGCTGTATACCACACTGTGTGCCTGGTAGCGGGTTTCACACCACACTCTATGCCTGGAAGTGGGCTTCACACCACACTGTGTGCCTGGTAGCGGGCTTCACACCACACTGTGTGCCTGGTAGCGGGCTTTATACCACACTGTGTGCCTGACAGCGGGCTTCATACCACACTGTGTGTCTGGTATTGGGCGTTATACACACTGTGTGCCTGGTAGTGGGCTTCACACCACACTGTGTGCCTGGTAGCGGGCTTCACACCACACTGTGCCTGGTAGCGGGCTTTATACCACACTGTGTGCCTGGTAGCGGGCTTCATACCACACTGTGCGTCTGGTAGTGGGCGTTATATACACTGTGTGCCTGGTAGCGGGCTTTATACCACACTGTGTGCCTGGTAGCGAGCTTCATACCACACTGTGTGCCTGGTAGCGGGCTTCACACCACACTGTGTGCCTGGTAGTGGGCTTCACACCACACTGTGTGCCTGGTAGTGGGTTTCACACCACACTGTGTGCCTGGTAGCGGGCTTTATACCACACTGTGTGCCTGGTAGCGGGCTTCACACCACACTGTGCCTGGTAGTGGGCTTTATACCACACTGTGTGCCTGGTAGCGGGCTTTATACCACGCCTGGTAGCGGGCTTCATACCACACTGTGTGTCTGGTAGTGGGCGTTATACACACTGTGTGCCTGGTAGTGGGCTTCATACCACACTGTGTGTCTGGTAGTGGGCGTTATACACACTGTGTGCCTGGTAGCGGGCGTTATACACACTGTGTGCCTGGTAGCGGGCTTCATACCACACTGTGTGTCTGGTAGCGGGCTTCATACCACACTTGTGTGTCTGGTAGTGGGCGTTATACACACTGTGTGCCTGGTAGCGGGCTTCACACCACACTGTGTGCCTGGTAGCGGGCTTCATACCACACTGTGTGCCTGGTAGTGGGCGTTATACACACTGTGTGCCTTGTAGCGGGCTTCACACCACACTGTGTGCCTGGTAGCGGGCTTCATACCACACTGTGTGTCTGGTAGCGGGCGTTATACACACTGTGTGCCTGGTAGCGGGATTCACACCACACTGTGTGCCTGGTAGCGGGCTTCATACCACACTGTGTGTCTGGTAGTGGGCGTTATACACACTGTGTGCCTGGTAGTGGGCTTCATACCACACTGTGTGTCTGGTAGTGGGCGTTATACACACTGTGTGCCTGGTAGCGGGCGTTATACACACTGTGTGCCTGGTAGCGGGCTTCATACCACACTGTGTGCCTGGTAGCGGGCTTCATACCACACTGTGTGTCTGGTAGTGGGCGTTATACACAATGTGTGCCTGGTAGCGGGCTTCACACCACACTGTGTGCCTGGTAGCGGGCGTTATACACACTGTGTGCCTGGTAGCGGGCTTCACACCACACTGTGTACCTGGTAGCGGGCTTTATACCACACTGTGTGTCTGGTAGCGGGCTTCACACCACACTGTGTGTCTGGTAGTGGGCGTTATACACACTGTGTGCCTGGTAGTGGGCGTTATACACACTGTGTGCCTGGTAGCGGGCTTCATACCACACTGTGTGCCTGGTAGTGGGCTTCATACCACACTGTGTGTCTGGTAGTAGGCGTTATACACACTGTGTGCCTGGTAGCGGGCTTTATACCACACTGTGTGCCTGACAGCGGGCTTCATGCCACACTGTGTGTCTGGTAGTGGGCGTTATACACACTGTGTGCCTGGTAGCGGGCTTTATACCACACTGTGTGCCTGACAGCGGGCTTCATACCACACTGTGTGCCTGGTAGTGGGCTTTATACCACACTGTGTGCCTGGTAGTGGGCTTTATACCACACTGCGTGCCTGGTAGTGGGCGTTATACACACTGTGTGCCTGGTAGTGGGCTTCATACCACACTGTGTGCCTGGTAGTGGGCGTTATACACACTGTGTGCCTGGTAGTGGGCTTCACACCACACTGTGTGTCTGGTAGTGGGCGTTATACACACTGTGTGCCTGGTAGCGGGCTTTATACCACACTGTGTGCCTGGTAGTGGGCTTCATACCACACTGTGTGCCTGGTAGTGGGCTTCATACCACACTGTGTGCCTGGTAGCGGGCTTCATACTACACTGTGTGTCTGGTAGCGGGCTTCACACCACACTGTGTGCCTGGTAGTGGGCTTCATACCACACTGTGTGTCTGGTAGCGGGCTTCATACCACACTGTGTGCCTGGTAGCGGGCTTCACACCACACTGTGTGTCTGGTAGTGGGCGTTATACACACTGTGTGCCTGGTAGCGGGCTTTATACCACACTGTGTGCCTGGTAGTGGGCTTCATACCACACTGTGTGTCTGGTAGCGGGCTTCATACCACACTGTGTGCCTGGTAGCGGGCTTCATACCACACTGTGTGTCTGGTAGCGGGCTTCATACCACACTGTGTGCCTGGTAGCGGGCTTCATACCACACTGTGTGTCTGGTAGCGGGCGTTATACACACTGTGTGCCTGGTAGCGGGCGTTATACACACTGTGTGCCTGGTAGCGGGCTTCATACCAAACTGTGTGCCTGGTAGTGGGCTTTATACTACACTGTGTGCCTGGTAGTGGGCGTTATACACACTGTGTGCCTGGTAGTGGGCTTCATACCACACTGTGTGCCTGGTAGTGGGCTTTATACCACACTGTGTGCCTGGTAGTGGGCGTTATACATACTGTGTGCCTGGTAGTGGGCTTCATACCACACTGTGTGTCTGGTAGTGGGCGTTATACACACTGTGTGCCTGGTAGTGGGCTTCATACCACACTGTGTGCCTGGTAGTGGGCGTTATACCACACTGTGTGCCTGGTAGTGGGCGTTATACACACTGTGTGCCTGGTAGTGGGCGTTATACACACTGTGTGCCTGGTAGTGGGCGTTATACACACTGTGTGTCTGGTAGCGGGCTTTATACCACACTGTGTGCCTGGTAGTGGGCTTCATACCACACTGTGTGTCTGGTAGTGGGCGTTATACACACTGTGTGCCTGGTAGTGGGCTTCATACCACACTGTGTGTCTGGTAGCGGGCTTTATACCACACTGTGTGCCTGGAAGTGGGCTTCACACCACACTGTGTGCCTGGTAGCGGGCTTCATACCACACTGTGTGCCTGGTAGTGGGCGTTATACACACTGTGTGCCTGGTAGCGGGCTTCATACCACACTGTGTGTCTGGTAGCGGGCTTTATACCACACTGTGTGCCTGGAAGTGGGCTTCATACCACACTGTGTGTCTGGTAGCGGGCTTTATACCACACTGTGTGCCTGGAAGTGGGCTTCACACCACACTGTGTGCCTGGTAGCGGGCGTTATACCACACTGTGTGTCTGGTAGTGGGCGTTATACACACTGTGTGCCTGGTAGCGGGCTTCACACCACACTGTATGCCTGGTAGCGGGCTTCATACCACACTGTGTGCCTGGTAGCGGGCTTCACACCACACTGTGTGTCTGGTAGTGGGCGTTATACCACACTGTGTGCCTGGTAGTGGGCTTTATACCACACTGTGTGCCTGGTAGCGGGCGTTATACACACTGTGTGCCTGGTAGTGGACTTCATACCACACTGTGTGTCTGGTAGTGGGCTTCACACCACACTGTGTGCCTGGTAGCGGGCTTTATACCACACTGTGTGCCTGGTAGTGGGCGTTATACACACTGTGTGCCTGGTAGCGGGCTTCATACCACACTGTGTGTCTGGTAGTGGGCGTTATACACACTGTGTGCCTGGTAGTGGGCTTCATACCACACTGTGTGTCTGGTAGTGGGCTTCATACCACACTGTGTGTCTGGTAGTGGGCTTCACACCGCACTGTGTGTCTGGTAGTGGGCTTCATACCACACTGTGTGTCTGGTAGTGGGCGTTATACACACTGTGTGCCTGGTAGCGGGCTTCACACCACACTGTGTGCCTGGTAGCGGGCTTCATACCACACTGTGTGTCTGGTAGTGGGCGTTATACACACTGTGTGCCTGGTAGTGGGCTTCATACCACACTGTGTGCCTGGTAGTGGGCTTCATACCACACTGTGTGCCTGGTAGTGGGCTTCATACCACACTGTGTGCCTGGTAGTGGGCTTCATACCACACTGTGTCTGGTAGTGGGCGTTATACACACTGTGTGCCTGGTAGCGGGCTTCACACCACACTGTGTGCCTGGTAGCGGGCTTCATACCACACTGTGTGCCTGGTAGCGGGCTTCATACCACACTGTGTGTCTGGTAGTGGGCGTTATACACACTGTGTGCCTGGTAGTGGGCTTTATACCACACTGTGTGCCTGGTAGTGGGCTTCATACCACACTGTGTGTCTGGTAGTGGGCGTTATACACACTGTGTGCCTGGTAGTGGGCTTCATACCACACTGTGTGCCTGGTAGTGGGCTTTATACCACACTGTGTGCCTGGTAGTGGGCGTTATACACACTGTGTGCCTGGTAGTGGGCTTCACACCACACTGTGTGTCTGGTAGTGGGCGTTATACACACTGTGTGCCTGGTAGCGGGCTTCATACCACACTGTGTGTCTGGTAGTGGGCGTTATACACACTGTGTGCCTGGTAGTGGGCTTTATACCACACTGTGTGCCTGGTAGTGGGCTTCATACCACACTGTGTGTCTGGTAGTGGGCGTTATACACACTGTGTGCCTGGTAGTGGGCTTCATACCACACTGTGTGCCTGGTAGTGGGCTTTATACCACACTGTGTGCCTGGTAGTGGGCGTTATACACACTGTGTGCCTGGTAGTGGGCTTCACACCACACTGTGTGTCTGGTAGTGGGCGTTATACACACTGTGTGCCTGGTAGCGGGCTTCATACCACACTGTGTGTCTGGTAGTGGGCGTTATACACACTGTGTGCCTGGTAGTGGGCTTTATACCACACTGTGTGCCTGGTAGTGGGCTTCATACCACACTGTGTGTCTGGTAGTGGGCGTTATACACACTGTGTGCCTGGTAGTGGGCTTCATACCACACTGTGTGCCTGGTAGTGGGCTTTATACCACACTGTGTGCCTGGTAGTGGGCGTTATACACACTGTGTGCCTGGTAGTGGGCTTCACACCACACTGTGTGCCTGGTAGCGGGCTTCATACCACACTGTGTGTCTGGTAGTGGGCTTCATACCACACTGTGTGCCTGGTAGCGGGCTTTATACCACACTGTGTGTCTGGTAGTGGGCGTTATACACACTGTGTGCCTGGTAGCGGGCGTTATACCACACTGTGTGTCTGGTAGTGGGCGTTATACACACTGTGTGCCTGGTAGCGGGCGTTATACACACTGTGTGCCTGGTAGTGGGCTTCATACCACACTGTGTCTGGTAGCGGGCTTTATACCACACTGTGTGTCTGGTAGCGGGCTTCACACCACACTGTGTGCCTGGTAGCGGGCTTCATACCACACTGTGTGTCTGGTAGTGGGCGTTATACACACTGTGTGCCTGGTAGTGGGCTTCATACCACACTGTGTGTCTGGTAGTGGGCGTTATACACACTGTGTGCCTGGTAGCGGGCTCACACCACACTGTGTGCCTGGTAGCGGGCTTTATACCACACTGTGTGCCTGGTAGCGGGCGTTATACACACTGTGTGCCTGGTAGCGGGCTTCATACCACACTGTGTGCCTGGTAGCGGGCTTCACACCACACTGTGTGCCTGGAAGTGGGCTTCATACCACACTGTGTGTCTGGTAGTGGGCGTTATACACACTGTGTGCCTGGTAGCGGGCTTTATACCACACTGTGTGCCTGACAGCGTGTATAACGCCCACTACGCAGACTAGACAGACTAGACAGACTAGACAGACTAGACAGACTAGACAGACTAGACAGACTAGACAGACTAGACAGACTAGACAGACTAGACAGACTAGACAGACTAGACAGACTAGACAGACTAGACAGACTAGACAGACTAGACAGACTAGACAGACTAGACAGACTAGACAGACTAGACAGACTAGACAGACTAGACAGACTAGACAGACTAGACAGACTAGACAGACTAGACAGACTAGACAGACTAGACAGACTAGACAGACTAGACAGACTAGACAGACTAGACAGACTAGACAGACTAGACAGACTAGACAGACTAGACAGACTAGACAGACTAGACAGACTAGACAGACTAGACAGACTAGACAGACTAGACAGACTAGACAGACTAGACAGACTAGACAGACAGACAGACAGACAGACAGACAGACAGACAGACAGACAGACAGACAGACAGACAGACAGACAGACAGACAGACAGACAGACAGACAGACAGACAGACAGACAGACAGACAGACAGACAGACAGACAGACAGACAGACAGACAGACAGACAGACAGACAGACAGACAGACATACAGACAGACACAGACAGACACAGACAGACACAGACAGACACAGACAGACAGACACAGACAGACACAGACACACAGACACAGACAGACACAGACAGACACAGACAGACAGACACAGACAGACACAGACAGACACAGACAGACAGACACAGACAGACACAGACAGACACAGACAGACACAGACAGACACAGACAGACACAGACAGACACAGACAGACACAGACAGACACAGACAGACACAGACAGACACAGACAGACACAGACAGACACAGACAGACACAGACAGACACAGACAGACACAGACAGACACAGACAGACACAGACAGACACAGACAGACACAGACAGACAGACAGACACAGACAGACACAGACAGACAGACAGACACAGACAGAGACAGACACAGACAGACACAGACAGACACAGACAGACACAGACAGACACAGACAGACACAGACAGACAGACAGACACAGACA
>JAXIVJ010017745.1:0-20000 GCA_036785665.1 Chirona hameri | reverse complement strand
GCTTGGCAACGTGGCGGGTGTTTGTGAAGCTCTATCATGATCAATGTCATTCACTGCCTACGTAAGGCATGTATAATCGCTGCCTCCTACGCTGAAGTTCGGATATAGGAGCATCACCATACTGGCTTTCTTTCTAGTGCGCTGCCGACTACCTCTCAATATTGCATAATATGCACAGGGATCCTTATTGGCCGCCACTGGTGGATCCAGGGGGCATCAGGGGTAAATGCCTCCCACTCCCCACAGGAATATGGGGGGGGGAGGGGACATACAAGTATGTCTCCCCCGCGCCGTCCCAATGTATCGTAAAATCGTAAAAAATTGTCTTTGCAGCAGTCAAAATCCAGCTATCCACAGTCACAAACCGGAAAATTCCGCGCCGCTTCGCGGGATGACACAACTTTCACAATTGCTTATACAAATTTGGAAAATGGGGAAATGAATTCCAGTAAGTGTCTGGTAGAGGCTCTCCTTGGCGGTAATTTAATTGGCGGTAAACAGTAATGTATGGTAGAGGCTCACTGCCGGATCCAGAGGGGCATCAGGGGAAATCCCCCCCCCCCCCCCCCCCCACCATAAGAATATGGAAGGGGCATTCAATACAAGTATGCCCCCCCCCCCCGCGCGTTCTCTGCACCAAACGTGGAAAACAATGATCTTAGGAGAAAACTTCATGAAAACGGATTTTTTTGCTCTCGAGTGATTGCATTTGAAGTTTGTATGTATCCCTTTCTTTCAATGATGGACAAAACAGCGCACCTGATGCAATTCAAGCAGCCCCGGTGACACTTAACCCGCGCCCCGCTGGGGGTGGGTGGCAGAATCTGCCCCCTCCATCCCGGATTGTCTCAATAACTTGAAAACTCTGATAGATATCAACGTCGAACTTGCAGTACCTGATGCTACATCAAATATCAATGCTACGTCTTTTCACCAAATTCCAATGGAATTAATGGAGTATTGTGAGAGATAATGACGCTTTAATGACGTCATGTCATGCCATTTTTGGTGGAAAAACGATAAATGTTTGAACAATTGTAGAAAATAGAGTTTTGAAGCACATTGCTAATACAAAACGTCAAAAGAATTGAAATTACATTATCTTCAAAATGGCTATCTCGGAATTTGAAATTTTGTGTTTTTGATTCCCCAAAAAAAAAATCAGAACAAAATCCACATTTTTTGGTGAATTTGAAAAGATAATTTCTTAAGCTAGAATACCAAAATAAGATGACTGGGCCAAATCCGCGGAGGGAAGAAATGGGATACCTTTTTGACACACACACAAAAATGCCCCCCCCCCCCCCCCCCCCCACGGAGAGAGGCTGGATCCGCCCGTGTTGGACGCAATGGTGGGGCCCCCTCGTGGTCCGATGGGGCCCCCTTGAGGTCGTGCCCCCTCCCCCCCCCCCCCCTTACCAAAATCCTGTGTGCGCGCCTGCTTTGAACAATGCATATTGCATACTTTGACGCATTTTCACTTCAAACTCACAAAACCCGATAGAGGTTTGTAAATAAACGACGATAGAAAAGACGGTAGAGGTTTCCATAGAAACATAACCGATCGAATTGGAAGACAAAGCAATTTTTCCTATCAGCGAATATTATTTGTCTTAAATTCTTATGGTGCACGCCGTATAACGAAGAAGCCACAAACATAATACAGCATTCATAATCATAGCTAATACCAGAACCGTTTTTCGGTGGAAATTACTGAAACTCGAGAGGCCATAGCTTCCATTGTTCCAAGGCCATCCTTGTTTTGTCGTTACAGCAATCGCGTGTCTCTTGGCTGGTATCCCTGGTTTGCATAGTTTATTTGTATCACGGAGCGACCTCCTCGCGTGCCATGCAGCTTTGGAAGAGTAAGCGCAGACCCTGCACTGCCCAATCAGGATTCAGGAGCATAGATATGGGGTTAGGGCAGGGGCAAAATATTTGTATTGACCATCAAAATGTTATGTTATGAAATGTGTGCAGCGCGGCATAGCAGCGGCTTTGATTTCATGTTTCTCACGCATTACATATAATTTTTATTTGATTTTGCTTCAGCGGAAAAGGCAAGCGCAGTATTTCCATCCCACTCCCGCATTACGTCTTGGAGAACGTGGGCTATACCACATAACGGTGCATGGACAGCTGGTTCATCAACTAAAATTGTAAATAAGATGAAAACGAGGTCATTTTTATAGTGCGAAGCAACATAAGTGGTTACTGGTTTGTGCTCAGGAATTAACTTCGACTTCTTTGCGGTATTGGGGGCAAGGTCGCGATATTTCCCTGGGCACTATTATGTGTAAGCTGCCTCCCATAATCGGGTTTGTTTTTCGCTGTGACTACCTGATTGTTGTAACAGGCCTCATATGTGTCTGCCAATTGCGGCATGACTCGAGACAAAGTGGAATCCCTCAGCAGCAATGACCTCTGATTCTTCGATGCAGACCAAGTATGGACGCATGCCACGATCCTCCCAGACTTTCTCCAAAGTTGACGCGATTGGTAGCTCAGCTATGGGTAATTCCTGTGAACGATCAAACAGCTTGATATAGCTTATCCCTGGCACAAGGTTGGGATAAACAAGGTTCCATATAAAAAGACAGGAGATCGTCCACCGAACCACTATCCTTGGATCAGACGATCCTTGGATCCCTTGACTTTGTGATTTCAAAACAACAGCCGATGGGCATACATTATGTTGCTTGGCATAATATTACTTGTCAAGATACAAATTATTACCGCCAGTGATACCAGCCGACAATATGGAAATCGAATGATGAAGTATGGTTTGGCTGATAGTTTAACCCTACCTAACCCGCGAGTTACTGGGGTATATTCCATAACACGACTTACTGGGGGGATTATTATTTGCCCCCCCCCCCCCCCTCGTATCATCGGAACTACTAAACCGATTTTAAAAAAACGGCATTTGATAGCCCTGGACAATTTATTAAAGGAAACCTAATATTGTTGACCTCAGGGTCAACGATGACGTCACAGGTCAGGTCAAATACAAAATATTTGACCGTGTCAAAAGAACTCGATGGATGGAATTGTCGCGCAAAGTTGCGATATTAAACGCATAAGAAGTCCATAAATCGGTATGATTCGTGTGTCTGACACTTCTAAGTACCATTCTAAGCTGTTTATAACCTTGTGTCAGATTAAGGTCATCTGAGGTCACGAGGTCAAACCGCAGATTACGGTCATTAGGCGCTGTAACACATGTTTGTGGGTTTGTTTTTCGCCTAGAACGCGACAAATGACATTAGAACATTGTATGTTGCATAGACATAGAAGTAAAAAGCACAAACGGAAATGCATTTTTATGCATAGTAATGCTGTTAGAGGTGGTCGATTTTTGTCATTTAAAAGTCATAAGTCAGTCATTTTTGAAGATATCGACTTCAAATTTGGTACACATATTGACCGAACACATCTTAATCACATGTATTCCGGTTTTTGGATAACTCTGATTTTGTTTTAATATTTTTTTAATGTATTTGGATTTCCCAAAATTTTGAATTTAAACAAACTCCAAAATCCGAGATGGCAGTTTGATAGCGTTGTCTATTGTCAGTAATTTGTACTAAAGACAAATTAATTTATCTTGAACATTATACTTTAGACAGCGTTTTCCGCAAACCATTATTTTTTAACAAAAACGAATAACATGACGTCACTCTGACGTCATTCCCGGTTGACTTATCATAACCTCATCTTTTTCATTTCACCAACATGTGTAGAATCGAAGTAAGAGAAGGTACTGAAAGATTGGTGACGATACTGGTGTTGGTTTAGGAGTTATTGCAAAATAACATGAGAGGGGGGAATAGCCCCCCCCCCCCCCCCCCCCCAGTAAGTCGCGGGTTAAATGATCACGTCACGACTTCGGAAATATTTTGTCATATAAACTCGAAACTGTTTTCAAGGCGGAACAATATAACACTAGTTATATAAATGACAGTAAAATTAAACTACTCGAATTTCGAATAGTTTAAGTACCAGTCGACTAGCTAACTTATATGGATAATGATTCTGTGACAAACTGTTCAGACCCATTCGATTATCATCAGACATATTTAACAGTCAACCATGTGTGAATGTCAATCGTTGTAAAAACATAAAGTTGGTGTATCAGTCCGAACACTACTGTCACTATTGACCGAACACTATTGGCTGGGCTCCTGAGGACAAAAGTGGCTATGTAGACAAAATGGACAAAGTGGACAAGGCGGCTATCTTCCGAGCTAGCTATCGTGACTCAACTGTTGGCTTGTTGATTTCGGAGACAGAGGTGTCCCTTACACTGCGAAATATACTTCCAATGCTTCGTTTCATAGATTTAATAATCATAGTCTTTATTCATCATTCCATTTAAGTTGTGCTTTCCTTCATATGTCATATGCGGACAAAGAAATGAGTCGAGTAATGGTAGTGTATTAAGTACGATACAAGGTTGAAACTGGTACCAATACTATTTTGAGGGCTTCGCGCGCGATATATGTTGGCTTGCTTTTGTGGACCACTTACGTGGTATAACTTAATATGCTAGCTTAACCCTCACCCTACGGGGGGGTCCTAAAATGACCCCCCCCCCCCTGAGGTTTTTCTTGCATAACTTTTTAGACATGCGGCACATCTTGCTGATTTTTTTTAGTAGCTAAGTATACAACAATTATACGTATGCTGTAAAAATTTCATTGAAATTAGTGGACAAATTTGGGAAAATTTTGATGACGTCATGTTGGTGGAAAAACGATAAATGTTTGAAAAATCGTAGAAAACAGAGTTTTGAAGTAAATTGCAAACTCAATTAAACAAAGATATAAAATGTCATTTTCTTTTAAATACAAATCTCGGATTGTCAAAATTTTGGGTTTTTGACCCCCAAAATGATTTTTTTAAAAATCACCACAAAATCAACATTTTCAAAGATGTTAAAAAACCGGAATATATGTGAGATAACTGAGTATGGATAATACTCAAACCAAATTTCAAAGACATATCTCTATTTTTGACTGAGTGATGGCTCCCAAGTGTAAGAAGTTCATGACGACATTTTTTTATTAACTTTTTGGGACTTTTTTTGATTAGATACGAATAAATAATTACCTTTTCTGTATTTCTGAGACCAAACTGGTCCAGAACATGCTTTTTATTTACATTTATCAATTTCTCATTTTGAGGTTTTCTGACAGAGCAAAATCGCTGTTCTGGACGTGGTCGATCGAGGTCAATCACTTGACCTGGAAGGTCACTCGTTGACCCGAAGCCTAAAAATTGTATACCGTTAGATTCCAAACATGACAGGCAATATGTTGGTTCTTACCGCGTTGCTCTATGTTGCTTGGTTCGGAAGTTAACAGGGGGTCGTTTTAGAACCCCCGTATGGTGAAGGTGAAAAAAGCTCCCTTAGGTCGAGGGTTAAAGGAAATAGTTCACCTTCAACATGGGGTTTTGAACTGAAATAGCAGTTTTGTAGCCCGTGTTGAGAAATCCTTATCTGGAACTTTTCTTGGCTGAAAAGACTCTCCAGCCTAAGATATTTGACTTTTTGGCGAAGGAATGCGGCGCATATATGATATACCGTACCGTCTGAGCTGTGCCAGCACTGCATGGAGCATGCGCAGACCAATAACGCACACCACAACATTAATAATTTACAACCTTTTGTCCTGAATTGGCGCGATGTAGGACCGTTTTTGAAAAGAAAAAAAGAAACTGTATCTAAAAATATAATAAAATCGTGTTCTGAAAAAAATTCCGAAGGTGAACTATTTCCTTTAAAGGAAATAGTTCACCTTCGGAGAAATTTTCAGAACACGATTTTATTATATTTTTTAATACAGTTTCTTTTATTCTTTTCAAAAATGGTCCTACATCACGCCAATTCAGGACAGAAGGTCGTAAATTATTAATGTTATGGTGTGCGTTATTGGTCTGCGCATGCTCAGACCAGTGCTGGCACTCTCAGACGGTACGGTATATCATATATGCGCCGTATTCCTTCGCCAAAAAGTCAAATATCTTCGGCTGCAGAGTCTTTTCAGCCAAGAAAAGTTGCAGATGAGGATTTCTCAACACGGGCTACAAAACTGCTATTTCAGTTCAAAATCCCATGTTGAAGGTGAACTATTTCCTTTAAGGAGCTTCCATACATTGGCTTGCCCGACAGCTTCCGGCACTAATCTGTAAATTGGGCAATAGACATTGCGTCGTTTGTTTTCAAACCTGTTTTTGTGCCTACCAAGTTTGTCAATATGAAAAATGTTCATTCTGACACCCTGTAATTGAGTTGACAGCTGTCAACAATACACCATGTACGTTCTGGTATATAGTGGGATAAAATATCTACTCAAGAAAGACGTCTGCCTCCCATGCGGCCAAATCACACAACTTCAAACGTTTTTAGGTTGTAAAAGAAGCAGCTTCTTCGTAACGATACTATTTAAAAATTATGCTAGAGTGAAGTGTTGTAAAATGCTCTATGGTTTTGTCCTTGAAAATTGTAAACATATTTTATTTGCATATACTGCTGTACGCAAAGTGGATTATTTGGGCATGTTCCGATGTAGAATAACAACTCCAGTTGTTCAAAAATCATTTGAGCTCTACATTGCAACACAATTGCCATGGAATCTTGCCTGAGAAAATGGGACATTGAGGTAGACATTGAGGACATTGAGAACACTTTATGGGACATTGAGGTAGAGTGTCATTTAGTGCTCAGGGGTAAAACGCCTTTTTCCTCACATGCGTTGGAACGTTTTATCCCATTACTGACTTTTATGTGTGTTGAAAACTGGCATGGAATCAGACATTACTTTCAACGCAAATTTCAGATTAGGCATAACATATCAGATACAAAGTAGACCAGGGTTTTCCCTAACATGAAGCCTTCTTCTATGGAAATATTAGTCCAGTGAGCGACTGCGATCCTCACTAAGCAGTAAGCACTAAGCACTCACTAAGCAATAAGCATACACTGAAAAATAAATATATTCCCGTGAAGAATTTCTCAGGGATATCGGCAGACACCCAAGCGACACCCTTGAAGGTGTTGACCGGAACTTTGTATACCCCACAAATGCTGTTATATGTGTCGACCGTTGTCAAAAAAGGGTGTTCGACGGGAATTCCAGGGTATGCATTTTGGCCACACACCCTTAACCCTATTCCTTGTGGGGGGGGGGCAGATTCTGCCCCTCCCGGTGGTTTTTCACTTACCGCTTCTGAACCGTTGGACCTAGCGTCCTGAAACTTTGCGATTTTTCCCAAAATTGAATGGCACGTGTTGTGTCAAAATTTTGAGAGAGAAAAAATCGGTCGATCAGAGGCGGTTCCAGGCTCCTGTTTTGGGGAGTGTTACGAATGCGGTTTTGCGGCGCATACTTCCTTCTTAGTTTGCAGTGCAATAAATGCATCAGAAACAATCCCAATGCAGTATGCATCATATATACTGGGATTGTACATACTTTTGGGGCAGAGGCGCACTCAGGATAAAAAAATGGGAGGCGATACCCACCCTCAAATTAGGTCCAACTTCAAATTAGTAAGATGATAAAAGCGTTACGTGCATGGTGCCCCCATGTTTTTCCTGGATCCGCCTATGCGCAATATATCAAATTTAACCAATTACAGCATATAATTCCCACATGTAACGTTCATGTCGTTCTAAACAATCACGAACAGCACATATTATTTCCTTCAGAAAATCCCCCCATTTTACATTCCCTGAATACGCCTATGTTTTTTTTGTTTTTTTTGCCTTTTGATATGTTAAATACCAGTACATTTGAAGCTCAAAAATGTTTAGGGAATGAAAATTGGTCAAGCCACATGGCCGCAATGGCCTTTCAAAAAAAAACACAATTTTCGGATTTTTGCCTCCTGGCCCCCCATTTTTAAACAAAACAAAAATGTCGGGGTACAAAAAGAGAGATCTTGTCATGACGAATCGAATGGCGTTTTTTCCATCGAAATCGACCGAGCGGTTCTTGAGATATCGGGTGGGGGGGCAGAATCTGCCCCCCCCCCCCCCGCAGGTTAACGTAATTATGGGCGCCCGCAGGGAATAGGGTTAAGCGTGTTTTTTCTTCAGTGTATGCGATTTACCAAGTCTATTCTACCAGTCTTAAATAAGGGTCTGCCGTTTCTTTACACGGGTGGGGCGTTTACCTAAACTCTGGAGGGTCTCTAAGAGTATCGCGCGATGGAGGGAAGCCGGAAACACGTCCGCCCATCAGATCTCGGCTCCTGTAATAGATCTATAGCAACCACACTTTCTACAAAGGATAGTGCGGTGGGGCACTATCGTATGTGCAATGTTACTGACCCTACCTCATTATCCTCAAGGTGAAATAGCATGAAAATGACGCCCAATCGGACATGAGCCGCGCGGCGTGCGTGTCGGTCGCCAAACATGATGCATGCTCACGCCTATATCTCATAATTGATGTAATGTAGAGCCAAAAACTTTCAGAACACAAAGATTCACCTCTTTTCTATGCTATAGTACATATATCATTTGCGGTTCTAGGCCAATGCCTTCATAGTACAAGTATGCAACACACTTCACCGTAATCGGACAATCGCCAGTATGACGTTTGCCCTGTATCAGCCCGGTGATTATGGAAGCCACGACAAGGACAATTATGCCATTCAAAAACAAGTTAAGTTCTTATATCAGGTGAAAAATGAAAACTTTAGATCAATATCTATGAGATGATAGCATGCGAGAAAAGACCTGGCCCGGCCGGCTGGGGCAGCCGGCCGGGCGGTAAGAAAATACCGGCCAGTCGGAGCCCCTGGTTTCTCGGTGACCGAATAAGCTACGTTAACCCGCCATTGGTTAGGGGGGGGGGGCATTTAACGCCCCCCCCCCTGATGAATTTTCGCAATAGCTCAAAAATCAATAGCACTATCAACGTGAAACTCCGGATACCTTCTTCTAAATCATGTTTACGTCTTCTGTGAAAAAATTAAGCAATTTCGTCGAGAGAAAAAAAAAATGATTTATAACGAATTTAGTGACGTCACTACACATGAGTTTTACACCAAAATCAGCTAAAATGTAACCGACCGCATAAATGCCATATTTTTAGAAAAATGCAATCCAAAAACGTTAAAAGATAGCAAATGACAAGGGCTACAAGATAGTTGTCTCAAATGTTTGAAAACTTTGGTTTTTGATCCCCAAAATTAAACAAAAAATTGTTTTGGAAAATGCCACAAAATCTATTTTTTCAAAGATATTAAAAAATACGGAATACATGTCAGAGAACTACATAGGGAAACTACCATGCCAAATTTCAGAATGATATCACCATTTTTGACCGATTTATGGCATCTAAAGTATTGGAAACTCATGACGTCATATTTATAAATTGCGTTGTTTGGCTTTTATTGACCAGATACAGACAAATCAATGACACCACTGTATTTCTGAGACAAACTAATCTAGAAACATACCTTTTTTATTCAGATTTATTAATTTAAAATGTTGACCTTCAGTGACCTGAACTTGACCTGAACTTGACATTAACTTCACGTAAATGAAATCAAGTGGTAAAATGACTATCGCTATCGAATTATACAGGAAAAATAACTCATAAAACATGTGTTGCATGACTTTCGTAGATATTTTCAGCATGGTGACCTTTTGTGACCTGACATTGACCTTGACCTTGGCCAACAATCTCATGTTAGCTCATGTGAGATGTGTATCATACCTTTGGCAGCACTTTGGGTGATCATGGTCGTAATCGAAGGCTTTGGATGGAAAGTATGGCTCATACACTCAAATACGGCGATGTTGACCTTTGACCTGACCGTGACCTGAAATTTTACCTCACTTTGAATTTTTTAGCATTATTTATATTTGTATCATTGAGAGCTTTCGATTGTCGCCTTGCGCGTCTCTCTGCGATCATTGGTTCTGAAGATAATCAGGAGGCGTTTAACGCCCCCCCCCCCCCCCCCCCCTCCCCCAGTCAATGGCGTTCGGCTGAGACCAGTGGCGGATCTAGGAGGGTCACGGGGGTCATGAACCCCCCCCCCCCCCCCCCCCCCCCCCCTTGGGCCATGGAGGTACTACCGCGCCGTGGGGGCACCACCGCGTCGGGGCACCAGGGCACCACCAAAATAAAACCAAAAAATCCGCGCCGCTACGCGGCGCAAATAATTCAGTGTTCTTTGAACCAAAGGCACCACCAAAGGCGCCGGTGTACCAGGGGCACCACCGCGCCGGTGAACCAAGGACACCACCGCGCCGGTGTGCCAGGGGCACCATCGTGACGGTAGGCGGCACTGTGGGGCGAGGGGAGACACCAGGGCACTAAGCCTCCTTGAATCCAAGAGAGAAAACTCCTTGAAACCAAGAGGTCTGGTGCCGCCATGAAATCACAAGCATTGGTCGCTGGAGAAGAAGAAAAATCGCGAAATGATACTAAATTAAAATTGCTGAATTATGCCAAAAAATGTCCCTTCATGCCTCCCGTCCCTTGGGCTAAGCCGGGGCACTAGATTATAGAACTAGATATATATTGGGCTGATACATATAGATTATAGAACATATCGATTTTTTTAGGACCTCGTTATCAAGACAAAAACAAAATGAAACAAAAATTCCGCGCCACTACGCGGCGCAAATCAGTCAGTGTTATTGTCCAGTACACAAGGGTCTTATATAGACTGTACACACTGGCGGCCGCAGGGAGGGATATGTGGGCCATGCCCCCATCTTGGCCTTAAATGAGGGGGGGCAAACATGTCTTTTGACACCACCTTTTGCTCCAAACATATTTCCTCGTTTTGACCCTGCGTGCTCGTTCCAATAGCAAAAATTCGTTCTCCAACCCGCTCAAAACCTCAAATTTTAAAAGCAATAATAAGCAATAATAGTTGATCGCATGCATAAGATTTACTGCTGGTAAAAAAACGGCTTCCAACTCCCCCCCCCCCCCCCCCATGGTCACGAACCCCGACTTCCCTCTTGGTCAATTCTTCATCGGCCGTCTGGGGCCGCCCTTAAATGTACAAATAATATATTTTAGCACCATCCGCGGCACTTTAAATGATAGAAAGGGTACGACTGATATTGCACACACCTATAGCCAACGTTGTCAATAGAAAAAAGCTGAAATAGGGGAGCACCCTCAAAATATAGTGGACCAAATCCGTTGAGTTTTCAGATTTGGGTATAGGTAGGGGTACCACTGCAATTATGCCCCTCCCCCTTGAAGATTTGCTGGATCCGCCCCTGCCTGAGACCCTAGTCAATGCCGGGTTAAGACAACTTGTGTGACATTATTTAACGTTATGTGTAAATCCTGTATACAAATAATGATCATACAACAATATGTTCACTGTTGAATAGCGTCAGAATCGCACCGTTAGCCCGCACTCCGCGTGGCATCTGGTTGATGACCGTAATCAGCGGTTGAATTTGGCTGCCCTAAGCCAAATAGTCTCTAGTCTCTTTGACGTGACGTTTTTTTCTAAACGGCATTCGACGCGCCGGTGCCGTTCGTTTTTCGGTAGGAATGTAGCTTAACGTCAAAATACTCAAAAATCACTTAATTAAAGAAGTAGCTAATCAAGAAAATCAGTATGTGTGTGTGTGTGTGTGTGTGTGTGTGTGTGTGTGTGTGTGTGTGTGTGTGTGTGTGTGTGTGTGTGTGTGTGTGTGTGTGTGTGTGTGTGTGTGTGTGTGTGTGTGTGTGTGTGTGTGTGTGTGTGTGTGTGTGTGTGTGTGTGTGTGTGTGTGTGTGTGTGTGTGTGTGTGTGTGTGTGTGTGTGTGTGTGTGTGTGTGTGTGTGTGTGTGTGTGTGTGTGTGTGTGTGTGTGTGTGTGTGTGTATCAAATCGTCACCCACCTCCTCCAGTGTGCGTGTTCCGAACACTGGACAGCGAACACTGGACAGCGAACATTGGACAGCGAACACTGGACAGCGAACACTGTGCCAGCGAACACTGTGACAGCGAACACTGGGCAGCGAACACTGGACAGCGAACACTGGACAGCGAACACTGGACAGCGAACACTGTACAGCGAACACTGTGACAGCGAACACTGGAGACAGCGAACACTGTGACAGCGAACACTGTGACAGTGAACACTGTGACAGCGAACACTGGAGACAGCGAACACTGTGACAGCGAACACTGGATACAGCGAACACTGTGACAGCGAACACTGTGACAGCGAACACTGTGACAGCGAACACTGTGACAGCGAACACTGTGACAGCGAATCTGGACAGAGAACACTGGACAGCGAACACTGTGACAGCGAACACTGTGACAGCGAACACTGGACAGCGAACACTGGACAGCGAACACTGTGACAGCGAACACTGTGACAGCGAACACTGGACAGCGAACACTGGACCGCGAACACTGGACAGCGAACACTGTGACAACGAACACTGGACAGCGAACACTGTGTGACAGCGAACACTGGACAGTGAACACTGTGACAGCGAACACTGGACAACGAACACTGGACAGCGAACACTGTGTGACAGCGAACACTGGACAGCGAACACTGTGACAGCGAACACTGGACAACGAACACTGGACAGCGAACACTGTGTGACAGCGAACACTGGACAGTGAACACTGTGACAGCGAACACTGGACAACGAACACTGGACAGCGAACACTGTGTGACAGCGAACACTGGACAGCGAACACTGTTTGACAGCGAACACTGGACAACGAACACTGGACAGCGAGCACTGGACAGCAAACACTGGACAGCGAACACTGGACAGCGAACACTGGACAGCAAACACTGGACAGTGAACACTGGACAGCGAACACTGGACAGCGAACACTGGACAGCGAACACTGTACAGCGAACACTGTGACAGCGAACACTGGACAGCGAACACTGGACAGCGAACACTGGACAGCGAACATTGGACAGCGAACACTGGACAGCGAACACTGTGCCAGCGAACACTGGACAGCTAACACTGGACAGCGAACACTGGACAGCGAACACTGGACAGCGAACACTGGACAGCGAACACTGGACAGCGAACACTGTGACAGCGAACACTGGACAACGAACACTGGACAGCGAACACTGTGTGACAGCGAACACTGTGTGACAGCGAACACTGGACAGCGAACACTGGACAGCGAACACTGGACAGCGAACACTGGACAGCGAACACTGGATAACGAACACTGGACAGCGAACACTGTGTGACAGCGAACACTGGACAGCGAACACTGGACAGCGAACACTGGACAACGAACACTGGACAGCGAACACTGTGTGACAGCGAACACTGGACAGCGAACACTGTGTGACAGCGAACACTGGGCAGCGAACACTGTGACAGAGAACACTGTGACAGCGAACACTGTGACAGCGAACACTGGAAGCGAACACTGGACAGCGAACGCTGTGACAGCGAACACTGTGACAGCGAACACTGTGACAGCGAACACTGTGACAGCGAACACTGGACAGCGAACACTGGACAGCGAACACTGGACAGCGAACACTGGACAGCGAACACTGGACAGCGAGCACTGGACAGCGAACACTGGACAGCGAGCACTGGACAGCGAACACTGTGACAGCGAGCACTGGACAGCGAGCACTGGACAGCGAACACTGTGACACTGGCAATGGCAGAGGAGCGTATCAGCTGCCTCCCGATATAGCCGGATCTAGTGTGACTGTAACGGTGTTCTGGCTCGCTGTTTCGCTGATCGTTCAGTATATGTTACCCGCGAGGGCAATCAACGTCAATCACCATTGATGATAAAGGATTTCCTATACGGGTGATGTTATCAAGGGTGATTAGACCGGACTCTGCTGCACCCGCTTTGTTCCTGTTAGCTCCGACAAGTTAACGGTGATAGATTAGTAAAAATCGAGTTCGGAGGGATTTGGTACAAATGCAGCGTTAAGACGTTTGCAGCAGTATGTTCTCGGAAAATACATGTCTCATATCATATGAATATTTCCGCGTAAGAAGATCTTGACTTCTGTTACTGAGTACTGAGTAGACCATTAATGATATCAAACGCTCTGTACTTTCAGACTGCCCTTAAAAAATGTGGAATTATCCAAAAAAGATGTAGAAATATAGTTTCATCTATGCATTCGAATCACAGTATGTTCTAACTAAGGATATGTTCCTCACTCGGTTGCGTTTTCATTATATGTGCGTTATGCCGCCCAGATACTGGTGATGCTGCTGGTGATGCTGCTGGTGATGCTGGTGATGCTAGCCATCCGTCCATTCCCAGTTCCATGCGACTGTAAAAGCTGGTTTGTCACTGCCTGACTGATCACTGATCACCGATCACTGATCAGTCGTATATGTCGACAGACTCGGGATCCGGTCCCTGATCAACCTGCAGCTGTCCGGGGAGCACTCCCACTGCGGAACTATCGAGCCGAGCGGCTTCACCTACGACCCCAACACATTCATGACCAATGACGGTAAGTTAACGCTATTTGTAACTGGCTCCTGACTTCTGATATTATAACAGGGTGACTTCTATGTATAACAGGGTGGTGGTGGGAGGGGGAGAGTGGGGGGGAGGGAGCGGATCCCCCGGAGATCTCGAGATCCACCTGTCCGATTTTCAAAAATAAAACGGAGTTTGATTCCCCTCAACACGATCTACATTTCTAAAATAAAATAAAAATCCTATATTTGTGATATGTGGGCAACACTCGCAACAGGGGGGAAAACTACAAATTTTAGAGGTATTTGTGATCCAACACAGCTGTCCTGTTTATCAACCGATTTAAACGCAACTAATGAAGATCGATAGGGATTGAATTGAAGATTTATATATGGTGGAGACTTTTGAAAATTAAATAATCATAGGCGTTTGCAGGTCACTCAATATGGGGTGAAGTAAATGCATAATAAAACCGTTTTTATGTTTTTTTTATAAATGAAATGGTGTGTTATTATGACATTAGACAAAACACATAAGTTACTGATCGTAGATAGTTCCTTTTTGCATGTTGTACTTCATCATAGACGTCTCCAGGATCCAAACTGGGGAGGTGCAAGACCTTTTGATAGGTATATTATCCGCTATTATGATACTAACTAGTCAACAGCGACTATTTCACTTACAACTTCAATTCACATTCGTCCCCCCCATTTACCCTACCTGGACTCGCCTATTATCTTATAATCGTTCATAGAATACCCTCAGGTGCGTGTTTCATCCGAAAACTGCAGTATGTTATGTCATTGTAGGTCAATGCATCTTAGTTTCCTAGCAATAATATGACCCCCTTTCTTCCATTCCTGAGCGCGCATCTGCAAAAAAAAATAGCTCTCCTGGCCGCATATGTACATCTATCATTCTACACCAACCGTCTATTGCGCCGTAATCGCTGGTATATCATCATCACCCTGCCAGTCACCCTCCCCCCTTTTCATGTGCTGGAACACGCCCTTGCAACTCTATATGTAATAAATTATGCAAATAATGGAAGGAGAATATATCTTTTACATCCTGATAGCTATAAAAGCACCCTTACATCGCTCTATTGACTGACCGCCAAGCATTGCATACTTCCTGGAAACCTCCCCTTTTGAAGTCCCTGAAATCGCCTCTGCCATGCAATTTGTATGATAGTTCATTAACATCAACTAATTTGCACTTGTTTCAATCACTGTAAACCGATGTAACTCCTTCATACTTGAGGCAGTTAGGAAGAAGCCGTGAAGATCGCATTTCCGTATTATCGCCAAATGTCGCCGACGAACCCTCCAAAAACCGTGCCCTGAAACCACCTCTGTTCGGGTTAGGAACTCGAAATTTTGACTCCATATGTGAAATCATATTGCATCCCGCACAGCAGCGGGATACCGGAAGTGTGCGAGAAATTTGATTTTAACCGATACAACAGCGTGAAATGTGTATATGTTCTTTTAGATTTAGGTTTTAGGAGCCTTTACAGCTTGTTATCCTTGGCGAATGTATGTAGGTATATGTGTGCATGTTTGTGGGTGTGGGTGTGTGTGGGCGGGTGAGGGCAACGGGCGTGTCTGTACTCTGTGTGTATTGTAATGACGCTAGACTGGAAGAGCCATGAATTGTGGAAGTCCTAAGAAATAAATGATGATGATGATGATGAAGATCTATTTTAGGAAAAGTCCCAAAATTGCATGGGCCTGCTCCCAACCATTCTGGAGATATCTGCGAGAGAAAAAAAGACTGAGGTGGGGGCGGAATTGGCCCCCCTGTTACAAATAGGGTTGCGCACGCACGCACGCACGCACGCACGCACGCACGCACGCACGCACACAGACACAGACACAGATACAGACACAGACACAGACAATGATTGTGCTAGTCATAGTCATATAGTTTCAGAATTCTAGCTCAACTATCAAATTCGCAGTGTAAGAGACACCCCTGCCTCCAAAATCAACAAGCAAACAATTGAGTCACGATAGCTGGTTGGGAAGATAGCCGCTTTGTCCAGTTTGTCCATTTTGTCTACATAGCCACTTTTGTCCCCAGCCAATAGTGTTCGGACGGAGACACCAAGTTGATGTCTTTACAACGATTCCCATTCACAAATGGTTGACTGTTAAATAAGTCTGATGATAATTGAATGGGTCTGAACAGTTTGCCACAGAATCATTATCCACATAAGTTAGCTAGTCGACTGGTACTTAAACTATTCGAAATTCGAGTAGAATTCGATTTTACCGTCATGTAATTGTCACATCACGCATCCATCAACGATGACATCATTAGTGTCACGCAAAGTGGAGCTTTGTTCTTAAATTTTAAAGCCCATGTGTCCGAGATGGTTGATCTTGAATGACATATTGATGGTTGATGGTTGATCTTGAATGACATATTGATGGTTGATGGTTGATCTTGAATGACATATTGATGGTTGATGGTTGATCTTGAATGATTATATATCATCCCGTCGTTGTTTTATGTTCAAGAGAAACATATGACACAAAATGCACATATGGATTCAACTTTTGGTAAGACCCCGGCATTCTGATTGAGGTAGAACTGTAAAACGTCACATTCAGCATAGCATCCATAACGGAACAGTCTCACTTGCACTGCTCATTTAATACTGTTAATAGTTAATACTGTTAATTGTTAATACTGTTAATAGTTAATACTGTTAATAGTTAATACTGTTAATAGTTAATACTGTTAATAGTTAATACTGTTAATAGTTAATACTGTTAATAGTTAATACTGTTAATAGTTAATACTGTTAATAGTTAATACTGTTAATAGTTAATACTGTTAATAGTTAATACTGTTAATAGTTAATACTGTTAATAGTTAATACTGTTAATAGTTAATACTGTTAATAGTTAATACTGTTAATAGTTAATACTGTTAATAGTTAATACTGTTAATAGTTAATACTGTGAATAGTTAATACTGTGAATAGTTAGTGCTGTTAATAGTTAATACTGTTAATAGTTAATACTGTTAATAGTTAATACTGTTAATAGTTAATACTGTGAATAGTTAATACTGTTAATAGTTAATACTGTTAATAGTTAATACTCTTAATAGTTAATACTGTTAATAGTTAATACTGTTAATAGTTAATACTGTTAATAGTTAATACTGTTAATTGTTAATACTTCTAATAGTTAATACTGTTAAAGGGTAAACAAGTTCACCTTTAACCCTATTCGTGGCAGGGGGAAGATTCTGCCCACACCCTCAGGTTTTTCGCAAATATCTCCCGAGCGGCTGGTAGCAGACTCATGCAATTTTGGGACTTTTCCTAGAATTGATTTTCGCATATGGAGTAAAAAAAATTAGTTTCTAACCTTAACCGAGGCGGTTCCAAGGCCCGATTTTGGAGGGGTTTTTTCGGCGACATTTGGCAATAATACGGAGATGCGATCTTCACGGCTTCTTCCTAACTGCCTGAAGTATAAAGGAGTTACATGGGTTTACGGTGATTGAAACAAGTGTAAATTAGTTGATGTTAGTAAACTATGATAAATATTGCATGGCAGAGGCGATTTCAGGGACTTGAAATGGCGAAGTTTCCAGGAAGTTATTTTTGATATATTTTGCCTCCCTTTTTCGCTAACCTGGCACCACCTAAGGATACAAACATGCTTTATAACTGTTGTGTCTGATGTCACAATAACGCACCATTTCATTTATCCAAAAAAGTCAACAACAACAAAAAGTTTGATTACCCATTTATTTCACGCCCACCTGCAAACTCCTATGATTTTTGAATTATCCAAAGTCACCGTTATATATCAATCTCCAATTCAAAATCTATCAATCCCCAGTTGCGTTCAAATCGGTTGATAAACATGGCAGCTGTGGTGGATAAATATACCTCTGATTTTGTTAGTGTTTGCTCCCTGTTGCCCCTATCAAAGATTTAGTATTTTTTTAGAAATGTAGATCGCGTTAAGGGGAATCGAACGCCGTTTGATCTTTGAAAATCGGACAGGTGGATCTCGAGATCTCGGGGGGCCGAATCCGCCCCCCCCCTGCTACTAATAGGGATAGCCAGTCACTAGCCAGCCTGTCACTAATAAGGTTAAAGGTAAATATTCACCTTTTGATCTACTTTTCTGAATTATCTGATGCATCGTGTATGGTATCAAATTGATCGAGTCTCAATTTAAAAATGAAATCACAACTTTTATATTTCGAAAATTAGTTTTGGGGAAATTTAACAAGCAAGTACGTATACTTCTTTCGGAGTTTATGTACGGTGATTCCCCTCACTATTTGGAAGCGCGACAAATCTGGCGGTTTTCTTTCTTTTGATAACGTCTCTGATTGGTCCCTGAAACAAATCAACGACACTAAATAGGTCGCCGTTGCGTGCCCAAGTGAACTTCAGATTTCATTGCCAGTTTTTTCATTGTTTGTTGATGTTTTGTTGTCTAAATGGTTCTTTTCATGATAAGCTAAAACATTGTGTTGTATACAGTCAGAGACAAAACTATACACAACACCTAATGTTGAAAACAAATTAATCAATTTTCACAAATTGATGGTCGCAACCTCTAACTAGGCCGTCATAGCGTGCCCAAGTTAACTGCTAATTTAGTTACCTTATTATTCAATGTTTGTTGATTGTTAAGGATATTAGGGCAGATCATCACAATAGGCAGAGTGACATATTTTCCGTGCAAATTTGTCAAAAACAATACGAGACAAGACCGGAATTCGAAATTCGTTACCAAGTACTTGCAAGTACCGGTCGATATACATTGACTTGAAATATCTCTCGGTAGGAATTGTTATATGCAAAATGTGATATATTTAACATTGACTTGAAATATCTCTCGGTAGGAATTGTTATATGCAAAATGTGATATATTTACAATATATTTTGGTCTCGTCTATCGATTTCAAGTAATGACTCCATTTTTGTGGAAAAAGGTGAATATTTCCCTTTCACATAGGGTTTTGAACTGAGATAGTAGATTTGTAGAGCAGATCGAAAAACGGGTTGTGGTGAAAGTATTACCTCGCTACGCTAAGTAATTTCGACACAGGACTAGTGTCGTGGTAGTAGATCTGGTCAAGACGCAGCTTCTTCTAAAAGGGGCTCTTTTAGAAGACGCTGTTCGGCTGTTTCGTGCCCCGATCGAGGCACGAAAGTTATAACTCTTCAACGGATGTCCATCTATCGTCCAAACAAATGCCATATTCGTTTTTTCAGCTCGAAATACCCCGTATAGCCAAATTTCAAGACAACGTCCAAGGTGACCTATTCCCGCTAATAGTTCAAGGGAATGTTTCACCTTTCTGGAAGTTGTAAAATATACCCCAGTTGTAGTGCAAAATATGAAGTAAGTGCTGCTGAAAACGATGGTGATATTAATTGTTTTCTCGAAAACTTCACTTAACTTCTAAAAATTATGTTTTTAATATATTGTTTGATATCATATTGAGCTATAGACCGCCGCTGATTGGCTGACAAAGTGGGATTGGCTGAAAAGGTGGCTGTCAGCCCATCAGCGG
>JAXIVJ010017744.1:0-15000 GCA_036785665.1 Chirona hameri | reverse complement strand
GCGCTGGCTGCTTTGTCGCCCTGCCGACACGTTCAAGGGGCCATCTGTCCTGCCCAGCGGCCCCTCCGTGCTGGCTAGGGGCCAATTCGGCATGTTCAGGGGCCCTTCTTACCCGCCCAGTAGTCCTTTCGGTCTGGTCAGGGGCCACTCCGATCTGCACAGGGGCCCTTTTAACTTTCCAGGAGCCCTCTGGTCTCTCCAGGGGCCCTCCAGCCTTCTAAGGGGCCCTTCCGACCTGGCAAGGGACTGCACTGGCTGCTTTGTCGCCTTGCGACATGCTCTGAGGGCCCTCCGACCTGCCCCGGGGCCCCTCCGTGCTGACTAGGGGCTCATTCGGCATGTTCAGGGGCCCTTCTGACCCATTTAGGGACCCTTCGGTCTGGTCAGGGGCCCCTCTGACCTGCACAGGGGCCCCTATGACATGGCAAGGGACTGCGCTGGCCGCTTTGTCACCCTGCCGACATGTTCAGGGGCCTCTCAACCTGCCCAGGGGCTCCTCTGTGCTGGCTAGGGGCCCATTCGACGTGTTCAGGGGCCCTTTGACCCGCTGGGGGCCCTTTCGGTCTGGACAGGGGCCCCTCTGACATGCACAGGGCTCTTTTGAACGTCCAATGGGCCCTCTGGTCTTTCAGAGAGGGCCCTGGTGGCCCTAAAGGGCCTCTGAAGTGATCTAAACTCTCTAAAGACCACGCTTTGCGTTTAGCCCATGATACCGCGCTTCGCGGGGTCTCGTCGGCCCTTTTCGGCGCGCGCAGCGCGCTGAAAAGGACCCTCCTGGCCTCCAGGGGAGGGGGGGGGGGGGCGGGGGCGGCCGCCCCCGCCGCCCCCCCCCCCCCCCCCCCCCTCTTGGCTACGTGCCTGTACACAACTGTCGACATCGTGTCAGTTTTCCCACGATGTTGACAGTTGCGCAAAAACGAAGGCTGCTAACACGGAATTTGGCTTGCAGTGCTGCCAACACCGCACAATACAGAGCTCGTGTTGCATGATGTTACTAGTGTGTTCGATCTGTTGCAAAAGTGGAACTGACCTACAGTAACGTATTGACAAACCTTAACATCGTTTAATAAATCATCATAATCATTGATTCATTAATTTCCGAACTTTCCCAGCTGATCTTTTTTATTTATGCTCACTGACTTCATTGTCAATGGATGATTGATTTTTCCGTCCAAGTAAAATACGTTCTCATCTCTATAGTTTGTATCGACGCTATCTATCGCCCCTTCAAGTTGACCTGCTAATTGACGTCTGTCAAGTTATGCGTCGTATTCGTATTCGTGTCAGTGTCGAGTTCCGATTTACCCCCAAACTAAGCATAGGGTTAGATATCGTTGACCTTTGACATGACATGTGTTGCCAAGGACGCACGGTTTGACCTCCAGAGGTGATCGAAATGTCACTACACGGAGTACTCTCTATTTTTTTTTCGTTTACCGTCCGATTTGCTCGCAAAGAGCCTCAAATGACTCGTCGTCACGCCAGCTTGCGTCACGGTCAATCAATTTGCATCCAGAGGTCAAAGGTCAAGGTCACTGAGATGAATACGAGATTGTTAAGCCTGGGTACCGTCTAGTTTTTCGTTTACCGTCCGATTTTCTCGCAAAGGGCCTCAAATGACTCGTCGTCACGCCAGCTTGCGTCACGGTTAATGCATTTGCATCCAGAGGTCAAAGCTCAAGGTCACGGAGACGAATACGAGATTTGTAAGCTTGTGTACCCTCTAGTTTTTCGTGCACCGTCCGATTTGCTCGCAAAGGGCATCAACTAACTCGTGACGCCAGCTTGCGTCACGGTCAATAAATTTCCATCCATAGGTCAAAGGTCAAGGTCACGGAGACGAATACGATATTTGTAAGCCTGGGTACCCTCTATTTTTTCCGTTTACCGTCCGATTTGCTCTCCGTGACCTTGACCTTTGACCTCTGGATGACAATTTCTTGACCGTGACTTAAGCTGGCGTGACGAGTCATTTGATGCCCTTTGCGAGAAATCGGACGGTAAACGAGAAAAAAAAAACTAGAGAGTACCCAGTAGGCTGTGTCATCAAACACATTGTTTTCTTCTTGATCACTCCCTTCCCCGAAATGATTTGCTCTGAGACAACAGAACCCATACCATATAAATACAAGTGTAGAAAAATTAAAATTCATCCTGCCGTTTAGCTTAGAAATAACGAGCAAAATTAGTTTCTGGCGTTGAAGTCTCCAGTCCAGGCGTGCTTCCATGCCATTCTTCGTCGTTCTTATAAGTCGGGTCAATGTTTTGTTTCACTTATTCGTGCTCACATTAACCCTATTCCCTGCGGGGGCAGATTCTGCCCCCCCCCCCCCCCGGTAGTTTTTTCACTTGTCGCTTCTAAACCGTTAGGCCGTCCTGAAACTTTGTGACTTTTCCCAAAATTGAATGGCGCGTGTTGTGTCAAAAAATTTACAAAAATCGGTCTAGCAGAGGCGGTTCCAGGCTCCTATTTTGGGGAGGGTGTTACGAATGCGGTTTTGCGGCGCATACTTCCTTCGTGGTTTGCAGTGCAATAAATGCGCCAGAAACAATTCCAATGCAATATGCATAATAGATACTGGGATTGTACATATTTTTGGGGCAGAGGCGCACTCAGGATAAAAATGGGAGGCGATACCCACCCTCAAATTAGGTCCAACTTCAAATTAGTAAGATGATTAAAGCGTTACGCGCATGGTGCCCCCCCCCCCCCCCCATGTTTTTTCCTGGATCCGCCTATGCGCAATATATCAAATTTAACCAATTACAGCATATAATGCCCACATGTGACGTTCATGACGTCCCAAACAATCACGAACAGCACATATTTTTTTCTTCAGAAAATCCCCCCATTTTACATTCCCTGAATACGCCTATTATTTTTTATTTTGTTTTTTGCCTTCGATATATTAAATGCCAGTACATTTGAAGCTCAAAAACGTTTGGGGCATGCAAATCGGTCGAGCCACATGGCTGCAATGACCATTAAAAAACACCTAAAATTTTCCGATTTTTTGCCCCCTGGCCCCCCCATTTAAAAAAAAAAAATGTTCGGGTCCAAAAAGAGAGATCTTGTCATGACGCATCGAATGGCGCTTTCCCCATCGAAATCGACCGAGCGGTTCTCGAGATATCGGGGGAGGGGGGGGGCAGAATCTCCCCCCCCCCCCGCTGGTTAACGTAATTCTGGCCGCCCGCAGGGAATAGGGTTAAGCTGTTTGTGGCACGTTTACCTTCTTTCAACTCTGAAATTGACGCAAAAATACTTTCAATTTGCATGTATTAAAAGTAAGAGGAAGCTAACACCAAATCTTAATAGGTCTCGCTACGTTTTGAGAAGTAAATTGCTGGGGTAATACACATCATATGAAACATGGTAATCACGGTTTATCCTTCATCTACAACTTATTTTCAGTCATTCAGGGCTATGCTGTACCTATCACTCTGCGCACAATTGATTACGCATACTGGTTTGTATGCGAATGCACGTTCACGCCTATCTGTGCGGTTGGTTTCCGTGTAAACCGTGAAAAGAACTAGGCACATCAAGCTACCGAGATGTTTTAAAGGGACTATCCCACCTTAACCTTATATTTGAGTTGAGATAGACATTGTTATGGCTAGGCATTGAAATTAAGTATGGTAGCAGTTAAAACAACCACAATGATCTAATCAAAAAGATATTCGAGTTTGATTTTGACATCTGTAAAAAATAAGGCCCATGTGTATTTGAATAGGGACTCTAAACCGACAGCGTCGTCTCTTAACCCAACTGGTAATGATAGTTGACTTGTTTTAAGGTCAGCCTTTGAATATTTGTGTCTTTCATTTCTCGAGCCCCGGGTGGTTCGCAATCTAAGCCAACATAGACACCGGGTGGTTCGCTTTGTCTGCGCAATAGATGTCGACAAAAAATTGTACCATATATTTGGCAGCAAAAAGGATTTCCCTGTTATTAAAAAAAACATATGACGTCACCAACCCAACTTTTCGCTTAAAACTAAAAGTTGAATATTTTCCAAGATAAGCATTTTTTGTTCGGAAAAAAAGTTCACGAACATGTTGAGCTGACCTCGCCTGACATGTAGACATACAATTAAGTGTGATTCGACAACTTTCATAAAGGTGGGACAGTCCCTTTAAGTGCTGAAGTGCCGACAGTGAAGGAGAACAACATAATAAAGGTAGAACGGAAAAGAGCGCCTGCATTAACACCGGCTACCTGCGATTGACTAAGCTAGACGTGATGCTGGCCGAAGACGAGCTCCCACGCTGTCACTTCGGACGCTGCAGCTGGCCGGCACCGAGAACCATTGTATAGATCAGCCCGCTCTTCTGCTGCTCCGGGCATACATGGCATAAAACAGGGCATGAAGGAGCCCACGGAGACCGCCAGACCACCACTGAAGCCTGCAGACGAGTGCGTGGTACTCCAATACAGACCCTGCTTGAGGCGGTGGGTCAGGGGCTGGCGGATGAGGCCGGTGTGGGCGGGCGGCTACCGGCGGAGCCGCTGGCGCTCTACTCTACCAATGTCGCCCATCTTGGTCTGAACGTGGCGACATCATCGTTTGGCGTAAATCTACCTACGTTCGCGGATCTCCCTGCGTTCGCAGACCGCAGGTACCAACACCGCGGCCCTGTGTCTGGAGGACCAACACCGCGGCCCTGTGTCTGGAGGAGCGGATGCCGCTGACTTAGCCAGACGCGGCTTTTGACCTGACCTACGCCGGGCGAGACAGCGCGGGTGAGGGGGGTAGCCGCGCCCAGGTGCCCTTCGGAGAGGGAACAGTGGAGCTCATTTGGCGTTCCGGGCCGTTCAAACATCCTAAAATTGACGCTATATTCAATTAACAATCGTCTAAGACGAAGCACATACAAAAATAACTTCCGTAAATAGATCGATTTTCCGCTAAGCCACCGTTGTGAAACGAGCATATCTGTGATGTCACATGCCACACCTATACCACTTCACATGTTCGAACTGGATTTTGCAACCACGCGGTCACCAAATATGACCGGTCGGAGACGGTGGCTCCCAAATTTGATAGCGTACTATCGCAACGTACTCCATCCACTGTGTCCAGCAATCATGCAAGCATCAAAGGTAAGCACTGTGGACACTATCAGCAGGATTTGGCTGATGTGACTTGGCTTTCCGTACCGGTGTGGTAAACACTGTGAGTACTGGGAAGCAGGGGCGCAGCCAGGGGGGGTGCTATGGGGGCTAAAGCACCCCCATCGCGGCTCAAAAGGGGCCATCTCGGATCTGAAAGGGACAGGCACGTAGCCAGGGTTTTGTTCAGGGGGGGGGGGGGGCGGCGCCTCGAAAGGGCCCCTTCCTGAGCGTTGAAAGGGCCCCCTTCCCAAGCGTTGAAAGGGCCAAACAAAACGGATGTAAAGGTACGTTACAAGGATGGAAAATGCAGTATGACAGGTATGGCATAGGCCATACCAACTTTTAGGAGCTGGAGTTCGCAAACTGCCATATCAACTTCGGAACCAGCGACACCAATTTGGAATCAGCTATACCAACTTGGAATATTTGTTAGGCTCAATACCTGGAACTCTTAAATAAATTGCGCCGCGGAGTGGCGCGACAATTTTGAGTCTTATGCCCTGGATATGCTTTCTCATCAGTACGTCGCATTGCATATGGTGCGGACCATGATATAATCATTTTTGACTGACTTATAGCATATAAAGTATGATCAGAATTGCTAACCTAACTCTCATATTGCCAAAAAAACATTTTTTAGTAAATGAAACACAAGATCGGAAGATTTCGGCTTGCGCCTTCATCAGCCATTATTTGTATTTTTTGTCTCCAACATTTAGCAAAAAATGACGTCATATTTTGCAATTGCGTTTTTGTCAAAGGTGAGGTCAAGGGTAAAAATCGGCGTATTTGAGTTTATGAGCCATACTTTCCATACAAAGCCTTCGATTACGACCATGATCATCCAAAGTGCTGTCAAAGGTATGACAAACATCCCACATGAGCTAAAGTGCGATTGTTGGCAAAAGTCAAGGTCAATGTCAGGTCACAGAAGGTGCACAATATCATATCATATATAATGCAAAATATCTACGAAAATCATGCAACACATGTTTGATAGGTTATTTTCCACGTATAATTCGATAGTTAGTCATTTTACCACCTGACTTCATTTACGTGAAGTTAGTGTCAAGTTCAGGTCAATTAATTCAGGTCAAGTTCAGGTCACTCAAGGTCTAAATTTGAAATTGATAAATATAAATGAAAAAGGCATGTTTCTAGATCGGTTTTGTCTCATAAATACAGTTTCGTGTTCATCAGTCATTTATTTGTCCGTATCTGGTCAATACAAGCCAAAAACGCAATTGTAAAATATGACGTCATGATTTACCCATACTTTTATGCCATGTCAGTAAAAAATTATATCATTTTAAAATTTGGTATGATAGTTGCCCATATGAGGTTCTCTCACATATGTTCCGTTTTTTTTGTAATATCTTTGATTTTTTTTTTTGTGGTCATTTTACCATTTTTTTTTTATTTCGGGGGGGGGGGTCAAAAACCCAAATTTGCACAAATCCGAGACAGCCATGTTGATCCCTTGCTATTTTCTATCTTTTGACGTTTTTGGATTGCATTGTGCTCAAAATATGGCATCTGTACGGTCTGTTAATGTTTATCTGATTTTAGTGTAAAACTCGTGTGTAGTGACGTCACTAAATTCGCTATAACTTGAATTTTTAGATGAAATTGCTTTATTGTTTCACAAAAGACGTCAAATCGATGTGGAAGAAGGTACCCGAAGTTTCACGTTGATAGCGCTATTGGTTGTTGAGTTATTACGAAAATTAATAATTTCAATAAAGCAATTTCGTTAAACGCTCCCCCAGTCAATGGCGGGCTAATAGAGTGCAATCTTTGAAGCCATTGCGCTACCTCTAAATATTAATATTTTTCCAAATAATTTTACAGGTGATGTTTTTGTTAGTAACATCACATTTTGCGGGGGTGTCCCAATACAAATTCCCAACTTCGAGATAAAAAAAATGTCACCCTAATCGTCATGCTTCATGCCAATCCTGTATATCAGTCGGATTCGCAAGTGTTTAGTTCGTCTGGTCGTTGTCGTTCACTTCGTCTTTCATGTTTCAATGCACTTTAAATGTAAGGTTCTCTTGTGGGAAGGTCAAGTGCGCCATGATCATATTCAACAATTATTCGACGTCACTTCTCTTTTTGAGCTCGATGAAGATCATAGGCGTATCCAGGATACGCCTATCCAAGGTGTCCAGGGTACCTCTTGGATACGGTCTTGATGAAGATAGAAGTTCAAGTTCTTGTTTCCTTCAAGATAATCCAATTATTCAGTACGAAATATTCCACGAATTGCTGCACACCAGTTCCCAAAAATCACAGCTGAATCTCCTCTTCATTAACCATCGATTGCAGTATCTTCCTATATGATTAGCGTGAATTTAACATGACAAACGAAGAGCAACGCGGAGCACTTCTGGCCAAATCCTCATTCGGTCGCGCATGCGCGCCGAGTGAGGACCCTCCCTCTGCAGCCTCCCATTTCTCTGCAGCCTTCTTGCATCCTCCCAGTCCTCTGCACCCTCCATGTAGCCTCCCATTCCTCTGCAGCCTCCCAGTCCTCTGCAGCCTCCCTGCAGCCTCCCATTCCTCTGCAGCCTCCCAGTCCGCTACAGCCTCCCTGCATCCTCCCATTCCTCTGCGGCCTTCCTGCAGCCTCCCAGTCCTATGCAGCCTCCCAGACATCTGCAGCCTCCCTGCAGTCTCCCAAACCTCAGCAGCCTCTCAATCCTCAGCAGCCTCCCACTCATCTGCAGCCTCCCTGCGTCCTCCCAGCCCTCTGCAGTCTCCCTGCAGTCTCACCAGTCACTCAGTCCCTCTATCTGTGTAATGGAGGCGAGGCCCAGATGTGATTCTGACTGCCCTCGGGACGCCAGTCCGTGGTCGCCGGGCGGCCGCCGACATTTAGAGACGGAGCCGCCGTGAAGGTAGCGGAGTAGCGGAGGCGGCGGTGGTGCTGATGTGTTGGTGGCGTGGTGTGCCCGGTGCCCGGTGGCATGCACCCCGGCGTTGTCGGACCGGACCGGACCGGCGGCACCGGACCCCGGCGTTATGCAGGGGTAGGAACGCCGTGAGAAGTGTGTGTGTGTGGGGGGGGGGGGGCGGCGTTGTCGGACCGGACCGGACCGGACCGGCACCGGGCCCCGGCGTTATGCAGGGGTAGGAACGCCGTGAGAAGTGTGTGTGTGTGTGGGGGGGGGGCGGTGTTGTCGGACCGGACCGGACCGGACCGGCGGCACCGGGCCCCGGCGTTATGCAGGGGTAGGAACGCCGTGAGAAGTGTGTGTGTGTGGGGGGGGGGGGGGGCGGCGTTGTCGGACCGGACCGGACCGGCGGCACCGGGCCCCGGCGTTATGCAGGGGTAGGAACGCCGTGAGAAGTGTGTGTGTGTGTGTGGGGGGGGGGGGCGGCGTTGTCGGACCGGACCGGACCGGACCGGCGGCACCGGACCCCGGCGTTATGCAGGGGTAGGAACGCCGTGAGAAGTGTGTGTGGGGGGGGGGGGGCGGCGTTGTCGGACCGGACCGGACCGGACCGGCGGCACCGGGCCCCGGCGTTATGCAGGGGTAGGAACGCCGTGAGAAGTGTGTGTGTGTGTGGGGGGGGGGGGCGGTGTTGTCGGACCGGACCGGACCGGACCGGCGGCACCGGGCCCCGGCGTTATGCAGGGGTAGGAACGCCGTGAGAAGTGTGTGTGTGTGGGGGGGGGGGGCGGTGTTGTCGGACCGGACCGGACCGGCGGCACCGGGCCCCGGCGTTATGCAGGGGTAGGAACGCCGTGAGAAGTGTGTGTGTGTGGGGGGGGGGGGCGGTGAGACTTTAATCTCCGTTTTGAGGGAAACCCAAATCCCCCTATGCGAGATTTCTTTGCGAATTTGAGTTATCATCTTGGTGTAGGTACCTTTTGCTGTCAAATTTTCACATTTGAAGTTAAGAAGTAAGAGATTTTAGCCAAATTTCTGAATGGGGCCTGCCCCATACCCCGCCCCCGTTCCTGCGTCCATGCCCGGCGTGGTGGGACGGAGTCTCTAATGGCGGCCGATATCGGCCGAGGCGCTAATAATGGGCCGCCGAGCTCATCACTCTCCGGCGCAGTGCAGCCGTGTAGCTCTATTTAAACTAATGTGAAACCATGCACCCGGTGGTGCTGTAGATGATGCCAATTTCTCTCCCCATAATGAAACAATTATCTGTCACATTATAGTGGCAAAATACTACACTTAGTTGTGTTACTAATGAATCGCTGTTCCTGTGATTAGATTGGTGATTAGTTGCGTAAAGCCCACAGAGGCAACATTATCTTGTATTGATTCCCAGATATTCGTCTATCTGTCCCTGTGTGCGGATGTCATCCATATATGATTAGTACCTCGGCGCCCCTTGCAGTTACATGCGCGAATTTCGGCATGCCAGTGGGATGAGGGGTCGCATCACGCTATGCAAATTTGTCATCAACCTACCAATGGAATCGGCTACAAATGATTTATCTTTTTAAAAAAACATCGGAGCCCCGTCGCGCCTGCTGGCCGTCGCTCTTAGCCGCTTGTGCACGTGGGCTCCGATGGTGAAGTCGTGTTTCTGATCCGTTTGAAACGCAACAGGTCGCCGATGTGAGCCCAGCGGCGGTTGACGCTTTCGCTGGTGGCGCTGATATTGTTTTTTATGGTTGATACGGCGGTCCTGGGCATCCTGTGGGGCTGGCTGCGCTGTGGAGCACATCTCTACATTTGTAGGCCGAGGCTGCGCTGTGGAGCACATCTCTACATTTGTAGGCCGAGGCTGCGCTGTGGAGCACATCTCTACATTTGTAGGCCGAGGCTGCGCTGTGGAGCACATCTCTACATTTGTAGGCCGAGGCTGCGCTGTGGAGCACATCTCTACATTTGTAGGCCGAATGGCTCCGTGGTCAATGGTCATTTATCATTTACAGAGGCGCACACAAGGGGGTGGGGCACACGGGCACGTGCCCCCTTATTAAATACGGAACCCCTATGAGGCGACCCGGTGGTGCCCCTGTCCGGTTGTATTAAACAAAAGCGGAAGTATTTTTTACAAATGAAAGGTGAAAGTTTTTATTTCTCATCCGAATGGGCCCACCGCGAAAATATAGAAAGCGAAGTTATCGCGAAAATGTGTACCGGGTGGAACCCCTGAGGAGACAAAAACAATATATAAAATAAGACACGAAGTGTGCCTCATACCAGAGGCGCACACAAGTGGGCACACTGCCGCCCCCCCCCCCATGAAATGCGGGCCCTCTAAAGTGGGGCCCCTGTCCGGTTGTATTTTTTATAAGAAGAAAATTCGGATGTATTTTTCACAAATGAAAAGTGAGTTTTTATTTTATATTTTCATCTTAGCACACCACGACTATCCGCGGCCCGTGACGTAATGTGCCAATGTGCATCCGTGAATCCATTCAAGCGTACGTTCGGTATCTGGAAAATGTTTTCCTTTGGATATTCTCCGCTGGATAATTATCGCCGATATATTTCCCTTCGCGCGTTCGGATTGGAAAATTATCGCTCCGCAGAGCGTTCGGTATCTGCAAGGATATTATCCTTGCAGATACCGAACGCTCGCTTGAATGGATTTTGATTTTGATGGGGCTGATTTTGATGGTATTAGAAATGACCTCGCACAGGTAAAATGGAACGTTGAGTTGGCAGGTTTAGATGCATGTGAGGCCTGGAATGTTTTCAAAGCTAGATTAAGCCAAATTCAAAATCAGCATATACCCCTCAGGCACAAACGTAACAGAACCAAGGGCAATCCAGTTTGGCTTACCCCAGAAGTAAGGAGTGCTATACAAGCTAAAAGAAGTGCATTTGGCATTTTGAAGGGATCTTCACTAGATATAAATCAGAAGGCCTACCAGAATGCAAGAAATTCAGTTAAGAAAAAGGTCAGAGCAGCTAAAAGGGCAAAGGAACTTGATTTAGCTAGACATTGTAATGCAGATAGTAAGAAGTTCTTCAGTTTTTATAAGTTAAGTACAGTTTCCAAAAATATAGGTCCATTTAAGGTAGATGATGTGTTAGTTAGCAAGGACAGTGAAATGGTTGAAGTGCTTAATGATCAGTTTCAATCTGTCTTTACTATCGAGGACCAGAGTAGTATTGCAGCACTTCAGCCTGAGCTAGAGACAGAGGAGACTATAGGAGAGCTAGGTGGCATAAGTAGTGAACTTGTTCTAGAATATCTAAAGAAAGTAAGGCCTAACAAGGCAGAAGGACCTGATGAAATCCATGCTAGACTTTTAAGAGAATCTGAAAGGGAGTTGTCGGTTCCATTAGCCATAATATTTTCTAAATCACTTGCAGATAGTAAAATTCCACTTGATTGGAAAAGAGCAAATGTTGTTCCTATTCATAAAAAGGGAGATAGAAGTAAAGAGGAAAACTATAGACCAGTTAGTCTGACCTCATTAGTCTGCAAGGTGCTTGAATCAATCATCAAAGATAAGATTGTTGAATTCTTGGAGCAAAATGAACTCATCAAAGATACACAGCATGGCTTTAGGAAGGGCCGTTCTTGTTTAACTAATCTTCTGGAGTTTTTGGATGTTGCAACAGATAGCGTTGATCAGGGTAAACAGCTAGATGTAGCTTTTCTTGATTTCAGTAAAGCATTTGACAAAGTCCCCCATACAAGACTGGGGTTGCAACTTAAAATTCATGGGATCAGGGGCAAGATTCTGGATTGGATAGAAACGTGGCTTTCAGGACGCCAGCAAAGGGTTATATTGAATGGGTGCCAATCACAATGGAAGGAGGTTCTCAGTGGGGTTCCACAGGGCTCAGTCCTGGGCCCATTGCTTTTTATAATATTTGTGAATGAAATTGAGAACAGTATAGACAGCAAAGTCTTGAAATTTGCAGACGATCTAAAAGTTGTCAGGATTATTAGAGGAAAACATGATCAGGATGTTTTTCAATCAGATCTGGACAAGCTAGTTGAGTGGTCTGAAGCATGGCAGATGAAATTCAATTTGAGTAAATGTAAGATTATGCACGCTGGACGGGTTAGCAGTAAACATAGGTATGAAATGGGTGGGCAGAAAATGGAGCAGATTGAAAAGGAAAGAGATTTAGGTGTCGTGGTAAACAATAGACTATCAGCGTCAGACCAGGTTGTAGAAGCTAGGAAAAAGGCACTTAGAATGCTAGGGGCCATTAACAGAAATGTTTCCTACAAGAGTGAAAAGGTAATAACAAAACTGTATTGTGCATACGTTAGACCACATTTGGAGTATTGTGTACAAGCCTGGTCTCCAACATATGAGAAAGATTGCTGGTTGTTAGAAAGAGTTCAAAAAAGGGCAACAAAAATGATTAATTGTCTTGGTAGTTTACCTTATGAAGATAGATTAAGGAAATTGGGTATGTTTTCACTTAGATATAGAAGGATAAGAGGAGATCTAATTGAAGTCTTCAAATTTGTAAATAGTCAGCATTCTGGATATTTAAAGGGTATGTTTGAGTTCAATAGGGAAAATCGAGGTAGAGGTCATCAGCATAAACTCATTATGAAACAAAGTAGGACTAGGCTACGACAGTCATTTTTCAGTAGAAGGGTTGTAGGACATTGGAATATGCTACCAGGGGATGTCGCTGATGCAGTGACACTTGCTTCCTTCAAAATTAGATTAGATAAATACTTTACAGAGAAGGGATTAGTTCATAAATACTCGTGGGATTAGCCTTCTTTTATGCAGGTAGAGTAAGGTGATTTGAAGGGGCGAGACTGGTGGAGGGGGGGGGGGGATGGGGGGGGGGGGGGGTGCAACCTCGGATGGGCCCAAGAGGCTCTTTGTTGCACTTTTCTTTTATGTCTTTTATGTCTATCCATCTGCTTTTTTGCGTGCGCTGTAAAACACGTATTTAACTGAACTCAGGCGTGGAATTGGTATTAGTCGACCTTAAAAGCAACAGGAATTACTTTGAGAACACTTACACAATATGTGCAAAAATTCAAGTTAAAAGACAGCAAATGACCGCCGGTGAACGCAGCGGCAGGCAGCTGACTACGACGAAGGGATTATATCCAAGCGACCCTGCTCCGGACATTTTCCATGATTCTCGCCCGCGACGGAAAATTATCGTGGATGATTTTCCATTTTCCAGATACAAAACGTGATCCTGGAAAATTGTACATGATCCCGGAAAATTATCCAACATTTTCCAGATACCGAACGCACGGCAAATATCTACAAAGCTGTATTTTAGGAAACATGGCCCTGTTCGGTAGCAGAGCTTCACAAACATTGTGAAGCTGTCAAACACACTGTCTAGCAACGTAGGACGGTGGTTTTAACAGCACGTTGCTTGGCAACGTGGCGGGTGTTTGTGAAGTTCTGCTACCGAATAAGGCTCTTGACGCGCTCTGTTATTGTTCTTTTTAAATTGGCGCGTTTGGGGTCACCATCACGTGGCGGACATTGACATGCATTGGCAGATGCAGAGGTGTTGTTGTTGTTGGGGTTCGGCCTCGTGGGGGTTTCCTCGGAGGCAATGGATGTGGAGATTGAGAGCTGAATGAAGATGTAGTCGGTACTCAGTAATGTAGGTACCTATTAACCCGCGACTTACTGAGGAGGGTATTTTTTACCCCCCCCCCCCCTCCCGTTATTTTGCAATATTTCCTAAACTAAGACTAATATCGTCACCAAACTTTTAGTACCCTCTTTCATATCAATTTTACACATGTTGGCCAAAGTAAAAAGATGAGGTTATGATAGGTCAACCGGGAATGACGTCAGAGTGACGTCATGTTCTGCGTTTTTTGTTTAAAAATAAGGGTTTGCGGAAAACGCTGTCAAAAGTACAATTTGTAAGATAAATTAAATTGTTATATATCAAATGACTGATAATAGACTAGGCTATCAAACTGCTATCTCGGATTTTCGAGTTTGATTGAAATTCAAAAAATTTGAGAAATCCAAATATATATATTTTTTTACCAAATTTTCAACAACAAAAAATCAGAATTATCAAAAAAAATGGAATTATGTGATCGAGGCGTGGCCGGTGAATATGTGTACCAAATTTGAAGTCGATGTCTTCAAAAATGACTGACTTATGACCTTTCAATGACAAAAATCGACCACCTCTCAAAGCATTACCATGCATAAATAATGCATTTCCGTTTTTCCTTTTTACTTCTATTTATATGGAACAAACAATGTTCTAAGGTCATTTTTCGCGTTTTAGACGAAAAACAAACCCATAAACATGTGTTACAACGCCTAATGACCGTAATCTTCAGTTTGACCTCGTGACCTTGGATGACCTTGACCTGATCCAATGTTATCAACAGCTTAGAATGGTACTTAGAAGTGTCAAACACACAAATCATACCGATTTATTGACTGCTTATGCGTTTAATATCGCAATTTTGCGCGGCAATTCTATCCATCGAGACCTCTATGACACGGTCAAACATTTTGTCGTTGACGTGACCTGTGACGTCATCGGTGACCCAAGGTCAACAATATTAGGTTTCTCTCGATACATTTTCCAGGGATATCGAATTCCTTTTCAATATTTAAAATCGGTCCAGTAGTTCCGGAAATCAGAGAGGGGGAATAGCCCCCCCCCCCCTCCCCCCCAGTAAGTCGCGTTATGGAAAGTATCCCAGTAACTCGCGGGCTAATATGTAGCCGAGTCCGGGCGGGTGAATTGGGAGATAAATAAATTTTAAAGTCAATTATTTTCCTGCATCACCCGTCAGGCCTCAGGGTTAATGTTAAAATTCTCGAAAACGGAGGCACACTGAACACCCATTCGACGACAAATCTTCACGATATGTTGGCTACAAACTTATAACTGAGAATAATCGGAATAATCTCCCACTGCCTTTGAGTATGGATTATTTTTGTTGGGATGTTATAGCGTGATGTTCTTATA
>JAXIVJ010017743.1:0-22500 GCA_036785665.1 Chirona hameri | reverse complement strand
CAGATACAGATACAGATACAGATACAGATACAGATACAGATACAGATACAGATATGTATATATATATATATATATATATATATATATATATATATATATACATATATATATATATATATATATATATATATATATATATATATATATATATATATATATATATATATATATATGACCTTATGAAATCCTGTAAGTGTAAAACCGATCATCCAAAAACTGTGACTGTGGTACGACCACAAGTATTTTGGAGGTGGGGTCACGTGACCTTGTCTGGTGACCTGACCTGAGATGACCAGAGGTATTTTTTTACATAATGTGGGCAATTGATGCCCGAGCAGTTGTGCTAAAAACAGCGGCGCTGCACGCCGCCGTTTTTCCGCTATCCTCGAAAAACCTGAGGGGGTGGGGGTGTCTCCCTCCCCCCGGCACGGCGCTGGTTAGTCCGCCGAATGCATCACGGTTTTGTTAAATGTGTATTGATTGATTATGGGTCCACGATTCAGATAAATGTGTCACGTGTGCATTGTAATGTATTAAATACCTGTATTTGGAAAATTCATGGAAACATCCATTTTAATTGAGGACACTAAATAGGTCGCCGTCCGGGGCCAAACTCAACCTCCGATTTCAATGCACTTTTTGCAAATGCTTGCTGATTTTTCATAGAATTTTAGCACATATTCCCGAAAGATAGAGTGCAGGAAACATATTACATACCTTCATGATAAATAGCAATGCGTAGGAAAGCTAACTTTAGCTCGGACAGTGAATTCGTTAACAAGTACTTGCTGAGTACCGACCGTTATAAGCGTGGAATGCTTATCAACTATAACTTGAAATCTCTTTCGGTAGGAATGTTAATATGCAAAATGTGATCAATTTGCAATATATTTTGGTTTCGTCTGTCGATTTCAAGGAATAGCTCCATGTTTTTTTTGTGTGTGGAAAAACGGTCATGACTTTCCTTTAAGCCAACACGGATAAACGCTGGCTAAACCTCTAGGTAAGCTAGACATTGTCCATTGTCCAAACTAGACTAAGTTTGCCGTTCCCAAACCGTCTGTTCGACCCTGACGTGCTGATGACTGACACGTCACGTCTGGGGAGCGTCTGACGTCACGTCTGGGGAGCGTATACGGTCACGTATGGGGAGCGTATACCGTCACGTCTGGGGAGCGTATACGGTCACGTATGGGGAGCGTATACCGTCACGTCTGGGGAGCGTCTGACGTCACGTCTGGGGAGCGTATATCGTCACGTCTGGGGAGCGTATACCTTCACGTCTGGGGAGCGTCTGACGTCACGTCTGGGGAGCGTATATCGTCACGTCTGGGGAGCGTATACCGTCACGTCTGGGGAGCGTATACCTTCACGTTTGGGGAGCGTCTGACGTCACGTCTGGGGAGCGTATACGGTCACGTATGGGGAGCGTATACCGTCACGTCTGGGGAGCGTATACCTTCACGTTTGGGGAGCGTCTGACGTCACGTCTGGGGAGCGTATATCGTCACGTCTGGGGAGCGTATACCGTCACGTCTGGGGAGCGTATACCGTCACGTCTGGGGAGCGCATACCGTCACGTCTGGGGAGCGTATACCGTCACGTCTGGGGAACATGCCGTCACGTCTGGGGAGCGTATACCGTCACGTCTGGGGAGCGTATACCGTCACCTCTGGGTAGCGTATACCGTCACGTCTGGGGAGCGTATACCGTCACGTCTGGGGAACATGCCGTCACGTCTGGGGAGCGTATACCGTCACGTCTGGGGAGCGTCTGACGTCACGTCTGGGGAGCGTATACCGTCACGTCTGGGGAGCGTATACCGTCACGTCTTGGGAGCGTATACCGTCACGTCTGGGGAGCGTATACCGTCACGTCTGGGGAGCGTATAGCGTCACGTCTGGGGAGCGTATACCCTCACGTCTGGGGAGCGTATACCGTCACGTCTGGGGAGCGTATACCGTCACGTCTGGGGAGCGTATACCGTCACGTCTGGGGAGCGTATACCGTCACGTCTGGGGAGCGTATACCGTCACGTCTGGGGAGCGTATACCGTCACGTCTGGGGAGCGTATACCGTCACGTCTGGGGAGCGTATACGGTCACGTCTGGGGAGCGTATACCGTCACGTCTGGGGAGCGTATACCGTCACGTCTGGGGAGCGAATACCGTCACGTCTGGGGAGCGTATACCGTCACGTCTGGGAAACATGCAGTCACGCCTGGGGAGCGTCTGACGTCACGTCTGAGGAAGATGCCGTCACGTCTGGGGAGCGTCTGACGTCACGTTTACGGAACGTGACGTCAAGTCGGACGTGCATGATGTGGCCTTTTGCGGTTAGCTGGCAGCGGCGGCCCCCATTGCTGAATCGACCGGCCTGCTGGCCATTATGGACGTTCGGTGCGGATACAGCGGCTGACAGCCCTTACCACATCCACAGGCAGGCACGTAGCCAAGGGGCGGCCCGCCCCCCCCCCCCCCCTGGAGGCCAGGAGGGCCCTTTCCAGCGCGCGAGGGCCCTTCTCGTTGCGCTGCGCGCGCCGAAAAGGGCCGACGAGACAGCGCGGTATCATGGGCTCTTTACCACGCGAAGCGTGGTCTTTAGAGAGTTCGAGGACTTCAGAGGACCTTTAGAGCTACCAGAACCCTCTCTGAAAGACCAGAGGGCCCCATGTACGTTCAAAAGAGCGCTGTGCATGTCAGAGGGGCCCCTGGCCAGACCGAAAGGGCCCCTGGGCGGGTCAGAGGTCCCCCTGAGCACGTCGAATGGGCCCACTGAACACGTCGAATGGGCCCCTAGCCAGCACAGATGGGCCCCTGGGCAGGTCGAGAGGTCCCTGAGCATGTCGGCAGGGCGACAAAGTGGCCAGTGCAGTCCCTTGCCAAGTCATAAGGGCCCCCTGAGCAGGTTGGAGGGCCCCTGTACAGACCAAGAGGGCCCCTGGGAAGTTACAAGGGTCCCTTTGCATGTCAGAGGGGCCCCTGACCAGACCGAAAGGGCCCCTAGGTGGGTCAGAAGGGCCCCTGAACATGCCGAATGGGCCCCTAGTCAGCACGGAGGGGCCCCAGGGCAGGTCGGAGGGCCCTCGGAGCATGTCGCAAGGCGACAAAGCAGCCAGCGCAGTCCGACCAGAAGAGTCGCTGGGCAGAAAGGAGGAGCTCCTGGGCAAGTCAGAGGGGCCCCTGGCTGGACCGAAAGGGTCCCTGGGCCGGACGGAAGGCCCCTTGAACATGCCGGATGAGTTCCTAGCCAGACTGGAGGGGCTCCTTGGAGGTTGGAGGGGCCCCTGAGCAGGGGCGGCGGATTACGGGGGCAGGGTACCCAAAATGCCCCCAGTCGAAAATCCTGGGGGGCATAAGGGTCATTGTGCCCTCCAGATTTTAGCCTGTTCAATCTGGGAGGGAAAATTACCCTTTTGCCCCTCCCCCCAGGAATTTCAACTGGGGTGTGGGGGATTTTGGGTACTCTGCGCCCCGCAATCCGCCGCCCCTGCCCCTGAGGATGTCGGCAGGGCGACAAAGCAGCCAGTGCAGTCCCTGGCCAGGTCGGAAGGACCTCTGATCAGGCCGAATGGGCCCCTTGACACATTAGAGGGGCTTCTGGGAAGGTCAGAGGAGTCCCTGGTGAGACCGGAAGGGTCAAAGGACGTAGAGATCCCAGATGAAGATTAGCTACAAAGAGGACTTACTCCACAATACAAATATTAAAAGCGGAGCTTTCGGGTATATTGTAATACCCTTCGTCAGAGTGCTACAATATACCCGAAAGCTCCGATTTTAATTTTTCCTGTAGAGTAAGCCCTCTTTGTATTGTATATATCTATATCTATTATATCTATTATATCTATTATTATCTATTATATATATATATATATATATATATATATATATATATATATATATATATATATATATGTGTATATATATATATATATATATATATATATATATATATATATATATATATATATATATATATATATATATATATATATATATATATATATATATATATATATATATATATATATATATATATATATATATATATATATATATATATATATATATATATATATATATATATATATATATATCACCCACTCCACATCATGTCTTTTGTCTTTTCGCTTCGCGGATCCCAGAATAGTCCCGGAACAGGTCGGAAGGGCGTTGAATAGGTCAGAGGGGCCCCTGGACGATCTAAAGGGACCTTGGGCCTTTCAATAGTAAGAATACAGTTGTCCAGGGAATAAAACTCAAAATTGTCGCGCCGCTCCGCGGCGCAATTTATCTACAAATTCAATTATATGCGGGTTAGGAAAAAATCGGTCTGTTTCTCGGCGCATTTATGTGTTATGTTGCTCTTTTCCTATATAATTGGGCAAAATAGTTCACTTTATCACTTTTTACCGCACTTTTAAACGCACAATATAGCAATTTTAAAGGTCCGCACTGATGGTGCCAGTTTCAGAAAATATTTGTCGAATGTCCGACCGATGTTCAAGACCATGGTCAGCTGTCCGTCCGAAACTGTCCGAAAATCATTGTTTGTCCGAAATTTGTCCAAAAGCAGAAAAAGTGTTTGATATGGAAATTAATTACTTGTGGCACACTTTTTTTTAAAAATAAAAAAGTAACTAAGTGATTTTCGCGACAAGCCATCCTTGGGCATTGGATGTCCGAAAATGTCCAAAGAAATGTCCGTCCGAAAACGGAATCGGTCTTCGGACAAATTCGGAATTCCAAAAATGATTTCACCTATTGGCACCACTAGTCCGCACCATACGCAATGCGACGCATTGATGAGAAAGCATATCCAGGGCATAATACTAAAAAAATTCACGCCGCACCGCCGCGCAATTTCTTTAAGAGTTCCAGCCTCCAGATCTTGAGCTTAAAAAAATATTTTAAGTTGGTATAGATGATTCCAAATTGGTGTCGCTGGTTCCAAAGTTGATATAGCAGTTTGCTAACTCCAGCACCTACAAGTTGGTATGGCCCATGCCATACCTGTCATACTGCATTTGCCATCCTTGTAACGTGCCTTTTCATCCGTTTTTTTTTGGGTGGGGGCCCATTCAACGCTTGGGAAGGGGCCCTTTCAACGCTCGGGAAGGAGCCCTTTCGAGGCGCCCCCTCCCCCTGGACGAAATCCTGGCTACGTGCCTGTCCACAGGCAGAGGTGGATGCAGGGGGGCAAGGGGTCATGCCCCCCCCCCTCTAGGTCCTGAAACTATGATTTGCCCCCCTCCCCAAACGGTCGGACGTACAGTTGTAAACACTGCCTTTGCAGCAGTCAAAATCCAGCTATCCACAGGGAAAACTTGAAAATTTCGCGCCACTTCGCAGCATGACACGAAATTCGCAATTGCTCATACAAATTTGGAAAACGGGACAAATTAATTAAATAAGTGTCTGGCAGAGGCCCTCCTTGGCGGTAGCTAATTACTAGCCCCAGGGCCCATTCCCTTCATACAATATTAAAGCGGGCTACATGTTTAGCTAGTCTGCCGAGTTCCGAAAAAGAGGCGATGCGAACGCAAAGACGCGGACATCGGCTCCCGGAAGCTGCTCCAGCGGTGCCCAACTTGCTGGACCGAAGAGCTAATACCAGGACAGGACCATCTCCCCAAGCCAGCTCGACCCAAACCATCTCGTCCCAGGCTCCTCCAGATCCACAGGGACCATTTATGCGCGGAAAAGTCGTTTGTTTGTTTATTGTTTATTTGCTTTCATCGCCAACAGAGTCATACTCCACTGACAGGCGAAGTCAAAAAGATAAAAGACATGAAACACAACACATATATCACAGCCTAAAGTCGTTATAAAAGTAGAAGATGAATGACATGATGAACGAAGTGATGATACTATGCGGTTAAAACGTACCTGATCACGAGAGCTCTAAAAACGCCAAAACTGTCATGAAAGATGTCTACGTTCAAATGACTTTCGTTCTGCCTCTTGCTGCTTTAAAACCGTTTGCACTGTTACCAGTTGTTTGTTACAATTCGGTACATATGTTTACAGTTATTATCATACGTACTATTGAGCGCTGACTGCCACCGGTCATCGTGATTTACTATCCGAGGAATATGTACATGAAAAACTACCGTAATTTCAATATTTTTGCATCATACCGAGATGTGCAACCAGGAATAGGGGTTACCTGAGGCTTGGCTCCACTCACGGTCTGGTTCCAATATTAAAATTTCGTTTTCCACGACCTAAAATTAAAATGTTCACGCCGCTTCGCGGCGTCACATCAGTGGCCATCGTCATAACGAAACCATCGTTATCGTCTTTGTTTCGTCGTAACGCTGAATTGAATGAATAACATTTTAGCTTCTTATCCTCTACAAGGCTAAGAAGCTAAAAATGGCTATGTTTCTGGGTTTTATCAGGCAAACCCGAGAAAAAATCGTGCCGCTTCGCGGCGCTAAATAACAAGTACCTACTATAACATGCAAATAACATATAATATATTTTCACATGAGAATATGCTTCAGCTGCAATACAAATACAATATGGCTCCATCACACGCTTTCACAATGATATCTATACCCCCTCCCCTCCCTGATACCCCCTCCCTCAGTCCACATGCGGCCTCCACAGTTTCGCTGGACTGCCATCCCCTTCGGTGACCTCTCCGGACGGCGGCGACAGGGGGCTGGCTGTGCAGAGAGAGTCGGCCCCCTCTGAGCCTGCTGCTGACCACATTCTGCCTCGGTGACCTCTCCGGACGGCGGCGACAGGGGGCTGGCTGTGCAAAGAGAGTCGGCCCCCTCTGAGCCTGCTGCTGACCACATTCTGCCTCGGTGACCTCTCCGGACGGCGGCGACAGGGGGCTGGCTGTGCAAAGAGAGTCGGCCCCCTCTGAGCCTGCTGCTGACCACATTCTGCCTCCGCCGCCGCTGGCAAGCGGCCGTTCGGCAGACATGGCGCCCAGCTCGGCCACCTTCGGCATGGCGCCCAGCCCGGCTCCAGCTCGGCCACCTCCAGCGCCTCCACACGCTTTTCTATGGTGTCCAGCCGCGCTGTCAGCGCCATCTGCATCTTCGTCACGTGCTGCAGCAGGTTCGCTTGACATGTGACCGAGTCGATGCGAGCTTCGCCCACCGAAGCAGCCAATGTGGGAAGTGCCGGCCAGCTCGAAAAAGAGCACGTATGCCTGCCAGCTGGTGACACTGTGCTGATTGGCCAGACGCACTCGTGAGTCGCTGTACTCGCACCACTCGGCCGTGTGCGGGTGTTTGCAGTAGGCTATGTAGTGGCCGGAGACCAGCGTGCAGGAGTGGTTGACCACGCCGTACAGGTTGTACCTGATGAGCGTCTGGTCAGCCGAGTACGGCGACAGGTCCAGCCCGGTCACCGGAATGTCCACGGCGGTGTTGAGTTTGCCGTGGGATCTCTCCTGCGGCGAGAAACGTTTCAAGTGCACCACTAGGATGCGCGGGAATGTCTGGATTGAAAAGTTCTTGGTGCACTGTTGCCGCTGCTGGCACTTGGAGCACGTCGGCTTCTCGTGTCCGTCGAGCACCTCTTCCCTGATGAAGAGGTCAAAACAGGCCTGCAGTTGCACCTGGCCAGTCTTGGCCGGGATCGGCAGGCTCAAATCCCAGAACGGGTCGAACGTGACGGACGCGTGGCCGCACACTGTGCATAGCAGCGTTGACTTGAGCTGGCCGACAAACAGATCAACTAATTTTGAGTTCTCCAGACGCAGGGAGCGCTTCCAGGCCTCAGCTGACTTCTGACTGGTGCCGAGGCTATCGTCAATGTCGGTAGTGATGGGCTTTGGCAGGCTGGTGACGTGATTTACATCCCTGTGCAGACCCTCCAGCAGGCACCTGAGGAATTCCTGTGCATCCTGCTGCTGGTAGCCCATAAAGCGCGGCGCGAATCGTTCAAACTGTGCTTTGAATGGCGCCGTCGTGAACGGCCGCTCAGATTCGTTTAAAGGGATTATACGGGTTTCCGTCCTGAAAGTAAATGCACTCTTTTGCAGTTGTATGAGCTTTAAACACGTTTAAGACATATAACAGGGACCTCAATGCCAATTTAGTCCATTATTTTAGCAATTATCAGCGTTAAAACTTGGGCGTTTTCGAGACTAGTATCAGCTAACGAGTACTTGATCGGCACTACTGTCCACCACTTTTATCTTAAGATCAATTTTAGAGTTTTTAATTATCTGCAAGTCCTACACTGGATCACAAAATTATTATGCAATTCAAAACTGACGGGACTTTGTATTACTACACACTGTTCGTTGAGGTTTTGTGTTTTTGTGGTTTTCTTTTCTCTGGCCTTTAGCGTTGAGAATTTGGTGGTGGCGTATTAATTTTTGGCATGAAAATTCATGAAAAATATAGAATTGTATGGGAAAACTAGGTAACTGCTGCTGTCGTTGGAACAAAACAAGTTTATTTTCTTTCAAATATTGTTTATTTTACCGGAAATATGCCATAAGTGAGGTGTTTTTATTAGCATAAAAGAGATGACTGGCCCTGCCTCAGCCGGTCCTGCAGAAAATACGCGGTGGCATCACCGCGCATTTTGGAATGTCCTTACGTGCAGAAGAGGTCACTTCCAGAAAAATGTAGCTACCGTGGGACTTCTACCACCTTTATAAGTACGTTTTACTATGTAACTCAATTATTCTGGGGAAAAAACGTATAATCCCTTTAATGGCCGCCACATGTCACGCATTAGCGCACCGAACGCTTTGATGAGCGCCCCTTTCATGACCGACGTGGATGTGTTAATGTCTGTTGAGTACTCGCTACGCAGGATGTAATTGTGCAAGGCGCGTGTGTTGCTCAGACACTGCAGAACTGAGTTCATGAAACATGTGTTTCCGCTATTCCTCAGCCCGGTGAGGCCTAGCGGCCGAACTGCTGACTCGCTGCCACCTGTGCCGTCCCCGCCACAGCCGCCGCCGCCGCCGCCGCCGCCGCCGCCGCCGTCGCTGCCGCTGCCGCTGCATCACTGCTACTAGTGTTCATATTGCAGGTGTTGCCCAGGGTTTTCAGGTCGGCCAGTGGTGGAGTGACGGAGTCTGACGAGGGCGTGATGCAGCAGTTGTTGTCCAGGTCTATGGTTCGGCAGGAGCGTCTGCCAGTTCGCACGGCGGTGAAGCCTTGAGGTCGGGGTTTCATGTCGGAAGGGGCTGATGGCGGTCTTGGTGAGAAAACAGATGCGTCTGGGCCTCCTGAGCCGGGCAGGCGGTTTCCAGGACGGCAGCAGCGTTTCCCCGAATGATGGCGAGAGACACGCGCTGCCGCAGCCAGATGACTTCCCGACGGTCTCCCGTGGCGTCAGAGAGCCTACTGCCCGGGTCAGTTATTTTAATTACCGCCATTACCGCCAAGGAGAGCCTCTGCCAGACACTAATATAATTCATTTTCCCATTTTCCAAATTTGTATAAGCAATTGCGAAACTCATGTCATGCCGCGAAGCGGCGCGAAATTTTCCCGTTTTGACTGGACAGCTGGACTTTGACTGCTGCAAAGACAATTTTTAGAATATTTTACAAATCAATGGGCCCCTGGGCAAGCTCGAGAGGCCCCTGTGCAGGTTGAAGGCCCCTGAACAGACTCGCTGGGCCCCTAGGCAGACTCTAATACCCCCTGGGCAGGTTCGAGAGGCCCCTGAACAGACTCAATGGCCACTGGACATGCTTAAGAGGCCCTGGGCAGTTTTGTGGCCCCTGAGTGGGCTCAATGGGCCCCTGGACATGCTCAGGAGGCTCATGGACAGCTTTTTGGGCCCCTGAGTGGGCTCAATGGGCCCCTGGACATGCTCGAGAGGCCCTTGGACAGTTTTTTGGGCCCCTGAGTGGGCTCAATGGGCCCCTGGACATGCTCGAGAGGCCCTTGGGCAGTTTTTTGGGCCCCTGAGTGGGCTCAATGGGCCCCTGGACATCCCGAGAGGCCCCCTTGGTTATCTTCGAAAGCCCTTCAGTGTCTCTGAGTAGAGCCCTTCATGGGACAAATTTTCAGCCCCCATCCCATTCCAGCCCATTCAGCCAGACCCAAACCCGTTCCAATCCAAATGAATAGTTGATGGGGCTCCCATTCCCACCCATTCCCACCCATTTTTTAGCATATTTCACTATTTGTGGTGCAAAAAAATGATATGGTCTGTCCCAAACCCGTTCCAACCCGTTACATTTCACAAAATTGCCCCATTCCCACCCATTTCCATCCCGTTCCATGGATTCCATGGGGATTCCCATTCCATGAAGGGCTCTATCTCTGAGGGCCCTTGACATGCACCGGAGTGACCCCTCGCCTGGTTTGAGGGCTCCTCTGTGGCTTTTTGAAAGCCATTTAGCTAATGCAAATAATATCTGGGCCAATCTCGGTGGGGCCCCCTATGACCCGTGAAGGGGGAAATTGCCTCCCCCTGGCTGCGCTCCTGTGTGAGGATCCGAAACAAGTTTCGGGGAAATTAAACTTCTTCTAAAAGGGGCCACTAGTCCTGTGTCGAAATTACTTAGTGTAGCGAGGTAATCCTTTTACCACAACCCGTTTTTCTATCTGCTCTACAAATCTGCTATCTCAGTTCAAAACCCTATGTTAAAGGGAATAGGTCACCTTGAAAAAGTCTTGAAATTTGGCTAGACAGGGTATTTTGAGCTAAAAAACGAATATGACATTTGTTTGGACGATAGATGGATATCCGTTGCGAAATAGACGTGTTTCTCTTTCCTCCTTCATGGCCTTAACAACTTCATGACAATGTATGACGTCATGCATTTGGTAGCTTGGATATGGAAGCTACTGCACACAATAATGGCGAACAATAGCATATATATGCAGGCTGCTTGTAACGTAAACAACCGTTGTGAAGTTTCGCGGACCAGAAACAGAGTCTTCTAAAAGGGGCCCACTAGTCCTGTGTCGAAATTACTTAGCGTAGCGAGGTAATTATTTCACCACAACCCATTTTCCGATCTGCCCCACAAATCTGCTATCTTAGTTAAAAACCCCATGTTAAAGGTGAACTATTCCCTTCAAAGGTGAAATATTCCCTTTAAGCAGTGGTATAACTTTGTGCCATACAAAGTTATTTGGTATTTTATATTTCTCTGTATCTATTTTATTCGTTTATTTGATCATCAGATCCCTTTTGATCCTCCCGACTGCCGGTCCTCCATCCTTTGTCACGCCCACGTTACCCCGGGTCTGGTGGTCGCTGGCCACCGGGCATGTGGTGGCCTCGAGCTGCCCCCCGGGAGTGGTGGCCGTCTGCATGGCGTGGGCTCTCCTCGCAGCTTCGTGCTGCGGGGAAGGGCCTGTCCATGGGCGGTTGCCCGGTCGGCGTCCATTTTGACCCACTTTACCCCTTCTCCGTCATCCCATGGCTGCGCAATGGTCCAAGAAGACCGAAGCGGCCTTATCCTAACCAAACCAAACCAAAATTTGATCATCAATGAAAGCTATATGCACATTGTCACCAAACTTGAATGTTGTGAAGTTCAAAAGCCTTTGAACGCTGTTTGATCGCTCAATCTGTATCTCGGATTTGCGTAGCTCATAGAAGAACTGTTTATGAGGCGACCTACCTTTCTGCAGCAGACAAAACTGCCAAGTACCAACTGTCAAATCGCATTAAAGGGACTGTCCCACCTTTGTGAAAGTTGTCGAATCACACTTAATTGTATGTCTACATGTCAGGCGAGGTCAGCTGAACATGTTCGTGAACTTTTGTTTCCGAAAAAATGCTTATCTTGGAAGATATTCAACTTTTAGTTTGATGCGAAAAGTTGGGTTGGTAACGTTATATGATTGTTTTTAATAACAGGGAAATCGTTTGTGCTGCCAAATATATGGCACAATTTTTTGTCAACATTTATTGTGCAGAAAAAGCGAACCACCCGGTGTCTAGATTGGCTTAGATTGCGAACCACCCGGGGATCGAGAAATGAAAGACGAAAATATTCCAAGGCTGACCTTAAAACAAGTCGACTATCATTACCAGTTGGGTAAAGAGGCGACGCTGTCGGTTTAGAGTCCCTATTCAAATACACATGGACCTTATTTTTTACAGATGTCAAAATCGAACTCGAATATCTTTTTGATTAGATCATTGTGGTTGTTTTAACTGTTACCATACTTAATTGCAATGCCTAGCCATACAAATGGCTATCTCAACTCAAATATAATGTTAAGGTGGGATAGTCCCTTTAACCCGCGCACTGCAGGGGGGAGGTGATCCCCCCTCAGGTTTTTCAGATAGCGAAAAAAACGGCGTCGCGCAGTGCCGCCGGGTTTTGGCCCACCTGTTAGGACATCAATTGCGCACACTGTGCAACAAAAAAATTGACCTCGGGTCATCTCAGGTCAGGTCACCAGACCAGGTCAAGTGACCCCACCTCCAAAAACGTTTGCTGTTGTGCCAAAGCCAGAGTTTCTCACCGATCAGTTTGAAACTTGCAGGGTGTCATGAGGGCATAAGTACTTACAATTCGTTTATCTCGGAATTTTGATATATGTGACCTAAGGTCAGGTCAATTTCATGACCCTTGGTCAGGTCAATTTCGTGACCTCCCCGTAATCAGTCAATGGGGAAATATTAAAATGCTTCCTAATTCAAGGATATACATGATATTAGTCCAATTACTTTTGGATCATGTTATTATAGGATATTCTTGATGATCCAAGTGAAAGTTTTGTTCTGTGACCCCTATAGGGTTATTTGAGGTCATTCAAGTTCACCATCACTTGTTTGTCAATAACTCGCGACATAATGAAGATCGAGAAGTAAAACCGACATAAATGTGTTTGTCTCGTCGAGACACGTCTCCCTATATGCAACATGACCTACTTGGGTCTTGACTTGACTTGGTCAAGGTTACTTGACCTATGGTCATTTGTTTAAATTTGACCTAAGAAGGTCACCATGGATATCATTTTTCCGTTAACTTTATTAGGTTAAAATGTATTAGCGAAAAACTGTTTTGCAAAAAAACAGCATTTTCCCTTTTCTGACCTCTGGAGTCTCAAATATTGACCCCAGATAAAATTTAAGGACATGTTGTCGATTGCAAATTGCAATGGCTGGCGATCGCTTTTTCCCGTTTGTTTCTAGCTAGCATAGTTCCCGAGATATATGGGAATTTCTGGAGCGAAGTCCTAAAACAGGAAAAACTTGAAAATTTGAACTTGATGACCTCTGATGACCTCAATTTTGACCTGACTTAAAAAATACTGAAATACTTTCGATAGAACTTGTATCAAGCTATCAAATGCTGTTTTCTGCTTGTCGCTACGTAGCGTAGTTTTCTAGATCTTACGGGGGGCGGAAATCACCCCCCTGCAATCCGTGTTCGGCGCAAACCTCCTGCAGTGCAGTTCACTCGCACCGACTGAGCCAACTTAGAGCCGACGGGGGGGGGGGGGGGGGCGGATAACCGCCGCCGCCCCAGATATCTCGAAAACTACGCAACGTAGCGAGAAGCGGAAAACTGCGTTATGTAGGCCGTGACGAGTACTAGAGAAAATAATTAAGTTATTTTTTATCAGCTCAATATTGAGGTCACCAGAGGTCAAAACAGGTCAAATCTTCCCATATTTCGAGTAAATTTAGCATTGCTTCACAGAATCCGGGATAGCTCGGTAACTAAGATTGCTAGGAACATACGGTAAAAAGCACTGAAAAGCCCTTGCAACGCTCTTTCTGCAACAGGTCCTCAGATTTGAGATTAGGTCAATAGTTGAGGCTCCAGAGTTCAGCAATGTTAAAATGCTAAATTTCGCGGGAAAAGTTTTTGGCTAATAACTTTGTATTTGTTTTTGAGGCAAACCCGTAAAATTTGGCGCGGCTTCGCGGCGCTAAATAATAAGTACCTACCTACTATAAAATGAAACCACATTACAAATGCTGCAAAGGCACGCATACAAATGGGGGTACATTTTTTCGTCATTTCAGCCGACCCCCCCACTAAAAAAAAATCGGCGACGCCTCTGCCTACCCTCTGCCTCTGCACCCGCTCTTAACAACTTTTTGGAAATACGCCACTGGATTTCCCCCCCCCCCACCCAAAAAATCACGGCTAGATCGGCCCCTGTCCACAGCACGGCCGACGTCAGCCACGTCAGTCGGCTCATGACGGTAACGAACTCAGTCAGTTCAGAACTATGTGTGCTGAGCAAACCGACCAACAGGCCGGTATTTAACGGCCGGTATTTAACTGCCGGTTTTTAACGGCAAATCAAACGGAATATGAACATTGCAGTGAAATAACGGTTTTAGCTTTATAGTTACGGGCAGACGTTTGGCGCAATTTCATGCATGGTCTTTATGGAAGTTTTGGGTATTTGTCTCTCTGTCATAGTACAGAAGATTACGGAACAGATTAAAGTAATGTTAGTACTGCAGGGCTGCGGAGTCGGAGTCCAAGTCGGAGTCGGAGTCGGTCGGAGTCGGCAGTTTTGGCCGGAGTCGGAGTCGCTAAAATCTTACCGACTCCGACTCCGGCCCGGAGTCGGAGTCGACTTTTTGACAATTGGCGATTACTTTGGTCGGAAGAATAGTCGTCGGCCTAGAGATATTAACTTTACATCCCATTCGGAAAAAATGGGTGGAAAATGAATCGATTGGAAAGTTTACTCAACTAGCGGTAAATTTGCGCCTGATGAAGATAGGGCAATAGTTTTTACGTCATCTGGTGATGATTTTGGACGCACCAACTCTTACGGTCACATGACGCCCATTTTAATATCATCGTGCTGGTTTCCTCAAGGAGATTCGAATCATACCATGGTGACCAGGTTACCGAAGTCAAATTTAAAATTTACCCTCAGGTCAAGGTAATTTAAGGTCATGTGGTGAACCAGGTATGTAGTGCTGCGCAATGTCGGACGCGTCTCGACGAGACATACACAGTGGTGCCGGTCTCACGTTCTTATCATAATTGTATTCCGCCGCCTGCAGGCAAGCGCGACTGGGCTGGACGCGCGGCCGGCACGGCCCGTGCTCGGGCGGCGCAGCATTGTTCTCCATACTGTTAAGAATACAAACAAACGGACAAATAGATGGCATTGCAGATATTGTTTAGCATGCGGTTGGAGAACGGATATAGGCCGGAGTCGGAGTTGGAGTCAGAGTCGGAGTCGATTTTTCCCTAATGGCCCTTAGGCCCTTAGGAATTCAAAAACGCATCAGACTTATCAAATAACCATTTTGAAACCCAAGCAAACATTGCACCAGGAGGCTCAGAGTACAGCACATTACCGCTCATTATGACCGCGCCGACCACGGCTAGCAGGCGCTCCAGCTATAGCAGGCGTTCCAGGCGACGGCTATCAACCCCTGGGCAGGCTCGAGGGCCCCGTTCACAGACTCAATCGCCCTCTGGATAAGCTTGAGAGGGCCCTGAACAGACTCAATGGCCCCTTGGCAAGCCGAGAGGCCCCTAAGCAGACTCTAATAGCCCAATGGACCATTGGGAAAGCTCGAGAGGCCCCTGCACAGACTCTAATGGCCCTTAGGCAGGTTCAAGAGGCCCTTGAACAGACTCAATGGGCCTATGGGAAAGCTCGAGAGGCCCCTGGGCAGGTTCGAGAGGCCCTTGAACAGACTCAATGGGCCCCTGGGCAAGCTCGAGGGCCTCTGGGCAGGTTCTAATGGCCCCTGAGCAGGTTCGAGAGGCCCCTGAACAGACTCGATGGGCCTCTGGGAAAACTATAATGGCCCCTGGGCAGGTTCAAGAGGCCCCAAACAGACTATAATGGGCCCCTGGCCAGGCTCGAGAGGCCCCTAAACATACTCAATGGGCCCCTGGACATGTTCGAGAGGCCACTGGGCATGTTTGTTGGGCCGTGGGTGGGCTCAATTGGCCCCTGGACAAGTGGACATGCTCTAGAGGCCCCTGGACAGGTTTTTGGGGCCCCTGAGTGAGCTCAATGGGCCCCTGGACATTCTCGAGAGGCCCCTGGACAGTTTTTTGGGCCCCTCGGTGGGCTCAATGGGCCCCTGTACATGACCAAGAGGCCCCCTGGGCCGGATTCGAAAGCCCTTCAGTGTCTCTGAGGGCCCTTGACATGCACCAGAGTGACCCTTGCCTGGTTTGAGGGCTCCTCAGTGACTTTTTGAAAGCCATTTAGCTAATGCAAATGGTATATGGGCCAATCTCGGCGGGGCCCCCTGTGACCCGTAAGGGGGGTGGGGGGGGGGGAAATTGTCCCCTTCCCCCATTTTGCAGGGGGGCTCTCCTTCCTCATGTGCTCGTCGTACCTTTAACATTTTGTGGGCGCCGTCACTATCCGGATGGGCGCCGTCACTGGCCAGAGGGGCGCCGTCCCTAGCCGGAGGGGCGCCGTCACTGGCCAGAGGGGCGCCTTCACTGGCCGGAGGAGCGCCGTCACTAGCCGGAGGGGCGCCGTCACTGGCCGGAGGGGCGTGGTCACTGGCCGGAGGGGCGCCGTCACTGGCCGGATGGGCGTGGTCACTGGCCGGAGGGGCGCCTTCACTGGCCGGAGGAGCGCCGTCACTAGCCGGAGGGGCGCCATCACTGGCCGGAGGGGCGTGGTCACTGGCCGGAGGGGCGCCTTCACTAGTCGGAGGGGCGCCGACACTGACCGGGGGGGGGGGGGGGGGGGGCGTGAAAGTCGCGCGCCCTATCCCGATCAGGAACATCGCGCGTCTCCTGATGGACATGGCACTTGGCAGACTGCCACAGAGTTGAGCTTGCGCTGCTTCATCGCACCCCGAGACAGTCTGAGAGAACATTCAGCTCGTCCGCCCGCCAGGCTGGCCGAAAAGGGCCCAGCTGGCGGTTGGAGGGGCAACTGCCCCTCCTGCCCCAGTTGGCGAACCTCCAAAAACTTGTACGGACTGTCCGTACAAGTTTGCGGAACCATTTGGAGGTGCATAATTAGGGATATCGATACCTGCAATGTTTATATTATAATTATCTTCAGATGGACTATTTGTGACGAATCGTGACGAACTACCTCTTTTCTTGGAACTTATTTCTCAACAGGAAAAAAAACATCTTATTGGCCCCTTCCCAACTTGAACGCACAAATGGCCAGTTAGAATGCAATGTTATCGTTTTTCGTCTGGTGTTCTGAATAGGAGTATGTGCGAAAATGGCAAGAGGCATTGGCATTTCCCCCTTGTCATTGCTAAAACGTTTAGCCGTTTAGTGAGCGGTGCTTGATGTGAAAGCGGTAACTGAAAGTTTGGGGACGATATTGGCGGTAGTTTATGAGATGTTACGAAATACGCGAGGGAGCAAAGCAAAATACTCTCGCGTTAGTCACTAGTCCAGTAACATAAATAGTCAGGCCGTAATTTTACTGAACTGTATTTTGCTTCCTCCTGGCGCTGACAACGCTGATGCACGCGCGTTTTATTTTACATGGATCCAAGCAGTGTGTTAAGCCTAACCCACGCCGTGCTGGGGAGGGGGGCGTCTGGATGTGCCTCCTGCAATTTTATGAAATGCAAGGAACAAACAGGAGAGCTAGGGACGTGCTAGCTAGAGACGTATGACTGATTCTACAGTGTTTATCTCGTCGATATCCGTCTCCCCCATATGCAACATGACCAACCTGGGTCACTAAATTACCTTGACCTGAGGTCATATTTTGAACTTGACCCGATCCGGTCAACATAAGTATGGTTCGGATCGTCTTGACGAGGAAAATACGATGACGTTGCCCTATCTTTATTAGGTAAAAGTTATGCACGAATAACTTTTGGGAAGAAAATGCCGACATGAACTTTGGTTACCTCTGGAGCCCAAACTAATGACCTTATATACAATTTAAGGACATCTAAGCGATATCATTGTTCGAGAGTTTCCAATTGCGTTTCTCCGTTGTTTCCATGCCATCATAGCTCCCGAGATATCTGGGGTGTTTCTGGAGCGAAGTCCTAAACGTGGGAAATTTTACCTTTGCTGACCTCTGGTGACCTCAATATTGACCTGATCGAAAATGTAACACAAGCGTAGGAACAAGGGGGCCGGGAGGTCACGACCGCCCCATTTGTGTTGCTGAAAATCCTTGGCTAAATTATCCAGACAAATCCCATTTTTCTTCTTCTCCAAAGCAATATATTTTTATAACATAGACACGCATTTTCAGTATAGATTGCGAAGGTGGAGTAAAATTCGAAAATGGCGCATGTTATGATATTGTGTGCTTCGGGGGAGCAATCTGGCACAATGGAAGACATTTGCTTTCTGTGCCAGGGACCGGGGGGACCGGGGTTCAAATCCCTCGGCGGGCCTCTGAAAAAATCGTCCCGGCCCCCATATCCCTCGGAACAGGGCGAGAGTTCCAGTTAGCGCTTTCGTCGCAGGAGGATATGGTGCTTGGTCCACTTCATTGTGTGCTTCGAATTAGAAGAATATAAGTGAGCTGTAAAAAGCTAGGAACTTGGTTAAAAAATTATTTATAAAATTAGTAAGTACAATTGTAATGATTATCTCATCACTGCTTACACAACTATGATAATATTGTCAGTGGCGAAGGGTTCGCTCGCTGGTCCAGTAATGCTGCTTTTATCACATGCTTACATATGAAGTTGCTCGACACAGCGCTACGTGTTTTGACACAACGATGAATGACAGGACAAAACATCTAATATATTCAGCAGGAGAGTCCTTACAACCAGAGTATGCAGTAAGTGATTTATCGACATGGCCTTCAAAACTGCTATCTCATCGCTAAAAATCCCATTATCACCGTATTGACACCCCTGCAAAAGATCACGCCCTATTCCTACCCCCCCCCCCCCCCCCCCCCGCTCGAAAGGTTTGATGCCATAGTGTGTCCGTATAAGTTTTGAAACCGTGGCGACGCCACTGCGTCTATTCCTCATTAGCCGTTTTCACGAAGGATTTTACGTTTGGAGCGATTGGGGCGTTTGGGGCGTTTGGGGCGATTGGGGCGTTTGGGGCGTTTGGGGCGTTTGGGGCGTTTGGGGCGATTGGGTCTATAGCTCGTAAGAACAAGGCTTTTCCCGGTTATTGTTGGTATCAATCGCAATTTTATGAATTCATGAATAAGTATATGCTCTTACAATGTAATATTTCCCGTTAGTTTGCTTTGAATATTCAAATTCAGGAGCAAATCTGGCAATTTTGTGTTGTGTTAGTTCCTTCCACAAAACTTTTTAACTTATTTTGTTCCAACGACACCAGCAGTTACCTAGTTTTCCCATAAAATTCTATATTTTTCATGAATTTTCATGCCAAAAAATTAATACGCTACCACCAAATTCTCAACGCTAAAGGCCGGAGATAAGAAAACCACAACACAAAACCTCAACGAACAGTGTGTAGTAATACAAAGTCCCGTCAGTTTTGAATTGCATAATAATTTTGTGATCCAGTGTAGGACTTGCAGATAATTCAAAACTCTAAAATTGATCTTAAGATAAAAGTGGTGGACAGTAGTGTCGATCAAGTACTCGTTAGCTGATACTAGTCTCGAAAAACGCCCAAGTTTTAACGCTGATAATTGCTGAAATAATGGACTAAATGAGCATTGAGGTCCCTGGTCTTAAACGTGTTTAAAGCTCATACAACTGCAAAAGAGTGCATTTACTTTCAGGACGGAAACCCGTATAATCCCTTTAATTGTCTGGCAGAGGCTCTCCTCGGCGGTAATTGCTGGCACTGGCGGATCCAAGGAGGGGGGGGGGGGGGCATCAGGGCTCCCCCGCAGGAATCTGGGAGGGGCATTCAATACAAGCATGGATACGCGATTTACGAGATTTAGCGATTCATACGCGATTTAGCGACCACAGAGCGGTACTAGCTGTACTTTTGTAGTACGATAAACGGCCTACCATGTGGACGTTCCTACATATATGATATAGGTATGGGCACAAATTACCAGGCATGATGTCCATCGGTGGAACCAACATGTCATAAGTGCTTGTGAGAGCTTCCCGAATGCATTTCAACTTAAAGGAAATAGTTCACCTTCAACATGGGTTTTGAACTGAAATAGCAGTTTTGTAGCCCGTGTTGAGAAATCCTTATCTGGAACTTTCCTTGGCTGAAAAGACTCTCCAGCCGAAGATATTTGACTTTTTGGCGAAGGAATACGGCGCATATATGATATACCGTACCGTCTGAATTGTGCCAGCACTGCATGGCGCATGCGCAGACCAAAAACGCACACGATAAAATTAATAATTTACAACCTTCTGTCCTGAATTGGCGCGATGTAGGACCATTTTTAAAAAGAAAAAAAGAAACTGTATTAAAAAATATAATAAAATCGTGTTCTGAAAAAAAAATCCGAAGGTGAACTATTTCCTTTAATTTGGTTCATCCCACAATCACCGGAAGGCGAGAAACCATGCGGCCGTCTCAGCGTTGCGGCCTACCACGGAGCGGGCGGTATACTAGCTATCCTTTTTGTAGTACGGGAAACGGCAACGGCTGCGCGTGGTCGCGGATAACAATAGAAAGTGGGCGGAGTTACCTATACATACTTACATTATCCATGGTACAAGTATGCCCTCCCCCCGCGCGTTCCCTGCACTGAACGTGAAAACAATGATCTTAGGAGAAAACTTCATGATGAAAACGGAAGTTTTTTTCTCGGGTGATTGAATTTGAAGTTTGTATGTAGGTATCCCTTTCTTTCAATGATGACAAATCAGCGCACCTGATACAATTCAATAAGCCCCGGTGACACTTAACCATCGCCCTACGGAAGCTTTTTTAACATTCGCCCTACAAGGGGGGGGGGGCGCCCGTTGAAAACGGTACGGACATTCCGTACTGTCTGTATAGGTGGTTGCGCCCCTGCTGAAATGGATGGTATTTCATTTGGATTGGCGTTCTTTGATGCAAAAGGGCGGCCTCATCTCCCGGGGTACCTTATCGCCGAGAGGGGCGTTTCAGCATCTTTTTAACTGGGGTGGCAAAGTGCCGTCACTGGGGTGGCATTCTTCATGACTGGGGTGGCAATTGCCAACCCAGTTACTATGTTAAAATACGCCCTAATTCAGCCACTGCTGCAGTTGATTCACTGCGCATCGTGTGTGCGACGAATTTGGTTTGGAGTGTGCGGGTTGTTCATGATAGTCCGGTGTTGTTAGTGGTACATTTAACTTGCCTTGAAGGCACTTGATGGCCAAACATCCAGGGGAACAAGCGATTCGTCGCACACACGATGCGCAGTGAATCGCTGCAGTGGCTGAATTAGGGCATATTTTAACATAGTAACTGGGTTGGCAATTGCCACTCCAGTCATGAAGAATGCCACCCCAGTGACGGCACTTTGCCACCCCAGTTAAAAAGATGCTGAAACGCCCCTCTCGGCGATAAAGTAGCCCCGGGAGATGAGGCCGCCCCTTTGCATCAAAGAACGCCAATCCAAATGAAATATCATCCATTTCAGCATGGGCGCAACCACCTATACAGACAGTACGGAAAGTCCGTACCGTTTTCAACGGCCCCCCCGGACCATTTTTGTTTTGCAATTAGCACCGCCAACAGGACAGGCACCAGTGGCGTACAAAGTATACGGTCATTCAGGGCATGACCTGGCCCCCTCCGGTCAGTGACGGCGCCCCTCCAGCCAGCGACGGCGCCCCTCCGACAAGTGACGGCGTCCCTCCGACAAGTGGCGGCGCCCCTCCGAACAGTGACGGCGTCCCTTCGGCCAGTGAAGGCGCCCCTCCGGCCAGTGACGGCGCCCCTCTGACGAGTGACGGCGCCCCTCTGACCAGTGACGGCGCCCTCCGGCCAGTGACGGCGCCCCTCCGACCAGTGACGGCGCCCCTCCGGCAAGTGACGGCGCCCATCCGGCTAGTGACGGCGCTCCCTCCGGTCAGTGACGGCGCCCCCTCCGGTCAGTGACGGCGCCCCTCCGGCTAATGACGGCGCCTATACGGCCAGTGAAGGCGCCCCTCTGGCCAGCGAACGACGGCGCCCCTCCGACCAGTGACGGCGCTCCTCCGGCCAGTGACGGCGCCCCTCCGGCTAGTGACGGCGCCCCCTCCGGTCAGTGACGGCGCCCCTCTGGCCAGTGACGGCGCACCTCCAGCCAGTGACGGCGCCCCTCAGGCTGGTGACGGCGCCCTTCCGACCAGTGACGGCGCCCCTCCGGCCAGTGACGGCGCCGAACCCGTGCATTCGGATTAGTGTTTCAAGGAAGATAAATGGGAGTGAGGATCAATGATTGTACGATAGAATAATCGATTATGTTAAGGACCAGTGGGAGAATTGACGCTCAGTGATTAATTATATGTGAGGAACCTGTTAAGATCGGGGAGACGGTGGTGGGATTGTATTTGTTGGGACCAGGCTGATTTTGGGGGCGGATCATGGGAACCGATATGGGGAAGGGACACCGCGGCGGATCATCTTTCGGGACATACTCCGGTAGGCTTTGTTGTGGGAGACCCTGTCCTAATGTCCACCACTAACCGAACTCCAAATACCATCTTGACATACCTTATATCCGAGCAATGAGAGGCCTATATGTTGACTGACGAATGGCCAGCCTCATCAAA
>JAXIVJ010017742.1:0-25279 GCA_036785665.1 Chirona hameri | reverse complement strand
GTTTTCAAAAGAGATCTTAGTTTATAAGCCCAAAACCTACGCATAGTAAATGTCCCAATGGTAAGAGCTTTATTGTGCGAAATTCATAAAATTGCCATGGTTGACCTTGTAAATATTTGTCATATCGCTGCCGTTCTGTATTTCTACCGCGTTCAGGTGCGCAAAATGCTCCCTTTGTTCAGTTTTTTTTTTTGGGCCGTTCCGCAGATGTCCGCTGACCGATATTCGATTCGCTTAATTCATATTTGTGTCGCCTCGACTACCGCGAGTAGCGGGAAATCACTAAGATTGCGCGGAAAATCGCAATAACATCGCGGATTTCGCTCGTCAGATTGGCCTAGTGTGCTGCCGCTTTGAACGATTGAAGAACACTTCAAGTTCTTTTGTGATTTATCATAGGTTGTCCTTCTGAGGAATCTATCAGTACCGCGGATGGCGGCACGTATGATGATAATCTATTGTAAATAAAATAACAAAAACACAAGTGACATTCTGTACGCATATTCAGTGCCAACCACGTACGATATATACTCATTGTCGGTATCTGACACGCTCAACATGACTTCTTTCTCTCCGCAGGATTCTGAGGCGGTTCTTGGGATTGGTGCCATTCGTCGTCAGTACACTGGCACTGGTGCTAGTGACGTCACTGGCGGCGGTTATATCCACGGTGGCGGAGTCGGCTCAGACCCGCATCTGGTAGCCCCTGCTGCCACCGACGGTCTCACTGGTACGTACGGGGCGCGCCTAAGTTGCGCTGTTAGCAGTAGTTATACCAAACAGAGGCGGAACTTTTTGTTTTTTCGTTGGGGTTGTAATTGAGTCGGCGACGGGGGGGGTAGTAAAAGCGATGATAAAAACGAAATTTGTGCACAATTGAAGTTTAACACCTTAGAATGAACATAGGTTGTATTACCTCATTACTGACGTATTTTAGCAACAGCGAGGGTGTGCAATCTTAAAAAATTGAAACTATCATGGTTGGGTCAAAGTAGGCAAAGACTACCTCATGGTAGCTCTTATTAAGGTTATACATTAAATGTGTGACTCAGCAACTAGCCATTTCTTGCAAGAAAGGCACCTCCTGGTGATGCCAATGGTCCAGGTCCGGTCCTTTTATATTTTTACAGTGAGATATAGAAAATACATATAACATATTTTATATTTCCCACAACTCACAAGGCCATGGGTGGATAATTGTTTTCAAAGTTGCCCCTGCCGAGGACAGGGGCGCAACCAAGGGGCCCTAGGGGGCACGTGGCGGGGATGTCCGTGAAGTTAGTGACGGAATCGGATTCTAATTCAGCGTCGAGTAGAGATTTGCTTCAAAATGTGGGAACAGTTCAATTGGGGCACGCTGAGCACGCAAATGACATTCATTTTGACATGCAAGGTCATCTTCAAAATCATCTTCAAGGTCAAAGGACTTCGGCTCAAACGACCCGAAGTTATTGTCCGATTCTATTCCTCAGTGTCAATATCTAGGCGCAGCTTTCGAAACCTCACTGGAGGCAAATGACCTTAACGCTCATTTCAAGGTCAAAGGACAAATAACCGAAGTTATTGTCCGATCGCCAAAATAATGGTCTCATTCGATTCCTCGGGTTAATACCGACCCAATGCTATTGTCTAATTGACAAAATAATGGTCTCATTCGAATCCTCGGGTTAATATCTAGCCACAGCATCGCAAACTCACTCGTGGCAAATGACATTGACCCTCATTTTCAAGGTCAGGACGGGGCGGCTCAAAACGACCCGAAGTTAGAAGCCGATTGCCAAAATTATGGTCTCATTCGATTCCTCGGGTCAGTATCTGCCGTAACCTTTGCAACCTCACTCGTGGAAAATAACCTTGACCCTCAATTTCAAGGTCAAAGGACTCAAAACGACCCAAAGTTACCATCCAATCGCCATTGATCTTGAAATTGAGGGCCAATGTCATTTGCTACGAGTGAGGTTGCGAAAGCCACGGCTATATACTGACCCGAGGAATCGAATGAGACCATTATTTTGGCGATCGGACAATAACTTCGATTACAATTACCGTGAATGTCAAAATGAATGCCATTTTCGTGATCAGCGTGCCCCAATTGACCTGTCACCACATTTTGAAGCGAATCGCTAAGCGACGCTGAATTCGAATCCGAATCCGTCGCTAACTTCATGGACATGCGGGGGAATCACGATTGAGGGCGCCTCTCCTGGGCGTCTGGACACCGAAGGTGCCACTCTCGAGTGTAGGTGGCGCCCCTTGAGTCGTGAGTGCCGGCGGCACCCCTTTAGATCGGACAATATGCCTTCTTTAGACCGGAGATAACGACCCCAACTGTGCCTCCCCCGAAAATATAAGTTTTCTGACCTGCCCGAGGTGTTCACTAAGACAAAATTGGCAAGGCTCAGCCTCCCTTGACTACCCCCCTCCCCCTCCATTTCGAAAGCGCACCGAAAGCGCAATTTTACCCATATTTTTCACAGATAGTCGTACCAAGTATGCATTTTTATGCTGGGATTATATTTGCGTTTCTGTATTCTTTTTAAATAATAACTAAGGTCTTGCAAAAAAGGTCTCTCAAAAGTGAGAACCAAACAGCATTATTTTAGTAAGGCAATAAATTAATCCCATCACCGAAATGACTAACTTCATCACCGTAAAGACTTAAAATCACCGAAACGTCACTACATATTGAGGATTTGGGCTTCGGCCGATGGACTTCTTTAAAAATATGTAAACTGGCTCCAAGGGTGAGGTGAGGTGAGGTGAGGTGAGGTGAGGTGAGGTGAGGTTAGGTTAGGTTGGGTGAGGTGAGGTGAGGTGAGGTGAGGTGAGGTGAGGTTAGGTTAGATTAGGTTAGGTTAGGATAAAAGCTTGAGAAATAAATGGTGATGCTTTAACATGGAAGTCAATGAGAAAGTGGTAATTTCGGTGATGGATTAACCCTCGCCAGTCGCCCTACGGGAGCTTTTTCCCCTTCGCCCTACGGGGGGGCTGACAGGGCCCCCTGTTAACTTCCAAACCAAGCAACTTAGAGCAATGCGGTAAGAACCAGCATGTTGCCTGTCATGAGAGGAATCTAACAGTATGCAATTTTTAGGTTTCAGATCAACGGGTGACCTTCCAGGGCAAGTGAATGACCTCGGATTTACCACGTCCAGAACAGAGATTTTGCTCTGCAGAAAACATCAAAATTAGACATTGATAAATGTAAATAAAAAGGCATGTTCCTAGACCAGTTTTGGCTCAGAAATGCAAAAAAGGTAATTATTTGTTCGTATCTTGTCAAAATAGTCAAAAAACGTTATTTAAAAAATGACGTCATCAGTTTCTTACACTTAGAGAGCCATCACTCAGTCAAAAACGAAGATATTGCTTTGAAATTTGGTATGGGTATTTTCCATTCTCAGTACTCTCACATATATTCCAGTTTTTCTAATATCTTTGAAAATTTAGATTTTGTGGGGATTTAAAAACCAAAATAGGGGTCAAAAACCCCAAATTTTTCAAATCCGAGATCGCCATTTTAAAGAGAATGCCATTTTGTATCTTTGGTGAATTGCGTTTGCAATTTGTTTCAAAACTCTGATTTCTACGATTTTGCAAATATTTCTCATTTTTTTTACCAACATGACGTCATCAAAACATGATTATCTCCCAAACTACTCAACCAATTCCAATTAAAGTTTTACAGCCTACGGCTAATTGTTGTAAACTCAACTGCCACAAATTTCAGCAAGATGCATTGCATGTGTAAAAAGTTATTCAAGATAATCCTCAGGGGGGCCTGTCAGGCGAGGGTTAATACCCTGCCTTTTAGGAATAATAAAAGACGTATGTAAAATTAGCAGCTGATTGATATTGCCCAATCTATAATTTTGAGGCCCGTCGCCTCAGAATTGCCTGGAACTTGACAGGTAGGTTGTCCTTGCCACGCTAAACACGAAAAACGTAAAATTATCCTGGAATACGGGCTACTTTTACAGTTATAACGTTTTAAGTTTTGAATGTCTGTCAGTTGAATATCTGGCTAACTTGACGCGGAAAGCCCCCAATTCCTGCGCAGTCGTTTCAAAATATTGGAAGACAGACATTCAAAATTAAAAATTTATAACTCTGAAAGTAGCCCGTGTTCTAGGCTAATCTTACGTTTTTCGTGTTGAGCGTGGCAAGGAGGGCCTACCTGCCAAGTTTCAGGCGATTCTGAGGCGACGGGACTCAAAATTGTAGATGTCTAAAACGGTATAACTCTGAAAGTATCCCGCTTTCCAAACTAATTTTACGTTTTTCGTGTTCAGCGTGGCAAGGAGGACGTACCTGCCAAGTTTCAGGAAATTCTGAGGCTACGTGCCTCAAAATTGTAGATTGATACTACTGGGCAGTATCAAGCTACTGCTAATTTGACGTAGCTTAATAAAAGAGACAAATATGACGCAGCTATGTCAAATGTGTACATTTATTTTGCCCTTGTATATTGCTTTCAATATTTATGCTGTTTTCACATGCGTTTTTGTTTGATGGATGTTGGATTAGGCTATTCTCTTTTAAAATGACTTACTGAAGTGGCTCTCTACTTTTCAACACCATGACCAGGTATATCTTGTGAAAATAATGTTTGTCTGGCTAAAAATTGAAGGTTGTGGTAATACTAAATTTAAACTCATTTGATTTGGGTCTATGGTTATTTGTGGTCTTTTTCCAGCTCAGGATGATTAGTATGCCTTCACGTCTTTCACACACTAAAATATTTATAATATTGTTCAAGTTCTTCATTAAGTGTCAATTTCACCAACATATTTTAGCTCAAAATGTAATATAACTTTTGCCAACCGCGTAAGGGTGAATTATAATGTTAAATGTGTGACCTATCCAGAACTAAGCCCAATGTAAAATATGCTACACTCAATCTTGTTTTGCTCATGTTTTTATGTTAACACCTATAGATTGCCATTTTGAGGGTGTCTGAAATTGACAAAAATGTTACCCATTTGTCAGTAAGCAGTGTTGTTCTATAGTGTTTATGACCCAACTGAATATGACCCTGCACCCCTGGGTACCTACATAGTCTTTCTCAGTAATTTTGGGATAACATGTTTTACTACCTATTGTTGGATTTTAAATGTTATTTGATGACAAACTTTACTAACATTTTAAAGTTTGTCCTTTTCTGTGTTCATATATTTATTAATTGTTTTGTTATGATTGTTATTGAAAAATCCTTTGGTGAAAAATCCTTTGGTGAAAAATCCTTTGGTGAAAAATCCTTTGGTGAAAAATCCTTTGGTTTTTCGTACCGTTTACAGTATTTATTTACTTGGGTGGGCATTCACTGGCAATGCTGGGGTTATAATATTCATGATTGGGGTTGTAGTTTTTGAGGATGCAGTTGTAGCTACAACCCCAAAAGTATATAAAGTTCCGCATGTGGTTACCAATCCGTTCTCCTGGCTCGAACTGAAGAGTCAAATTTAACGTAACTGTCAGCTTTGTAAGTACCCTCCAACTTGTTAATGTCATGTCTTGGGCGACAAAATAGAATTGGCGAGACTCTCAGCTGTTCCAGTTAATAATATATGGAACCTTCCACTGACCTGTGATATTGCTCTCCAGTTTGACTGGATTACTCCTAACACGGCCCCTGTGTCCACAGCGGAGTCCATTGCGCCTTTCCTGCTGGTTGCCCTGCTGTGCGGAATCGGCATTGCCCTCGTGGTCGCGGCGTTTTCGACTCTTGACTTGAACTCCTCCGGCCGTGGCCTGGACACGGACGAGTGGGAGGTGGACCACTCGGTCTGGATGAACCAGCTGCAGAAGGACTTCGAGGACTCGTGGAGCACCGAATAACGGAACATCCACAAGCTGTCGATTCTCCACTGTGCGGACGATCTAGGACAGAGAGTGATATCAGGCCGTTCCCGCGTCTGTCAAACCTTGTGACGCTATACGTAAATTACTGGACGCCCTGAAACACTGGGCATTCTGGAATTCTGAAAATGCACCGGCTGAAGATGTTCTGTTGGAGTGGAAAACACAGAAGATGCGCAATGTTACAGGTTAATAACGGAAAGGTGTCCCGTCGTGTCATAATTCAAAAAGTGCCGTTTATATGATTGTAACCTGCCTTTTGAGGATCCAAGACCTTTGCTCTTCTGTTGAAATATCCCTCCCCAAAACCTCTGTCTCTTCTTAAATTCTTCAGACCTTTCGACGTGAGCCTTATGGCGCTGGGTGTAGGATCCTATTCAGTTGAGGGGTTCAGCCTCACCAAACTTGGCTTTAGCTCCCCCCCTCCATTTGGACGAGGAAGTGGGCCAAATCCGGAAGAAATCTGTATTTTGTGGATTTTGATGGTACTTAAGCGATGTTTTCCCAGCTCAGCCCCCAAAACTTTTCTTGAGAAGCTACACCCCTGATTATGACCGGTTCAATGACAACTGAGCTGGTTCATAAGGTGATCCACATGCCAATGTCCAAGACCAGGATCCAAGACCTTTGCTCTTCTGTTGCAATATCCCTCCCCAAAACCTCTGTCTCTTCTTAAATTCTCAAGACCTTTCGAAGTGAGCATGTGGCCGGTTCAATGATAACTGAGCTGGTTCATAAGGTGGTCCACATGCCTGTCCTCATCCTCCGGTCCCTGGGCTGACCATTGACAGTCTTCAACTCTGATCCACATTTGGTAGTAAATCTTTTCCCATGCTAATCCGGTAAAAACTCGTCACGCGACGCCACCTGCCAGGGCGATGGTGTTTGGTACGCTGACACGTTCTCCTTTCTGAAACGCACTGTCCCCGCTCAACTATGGCATATGAACCCTGGCAAACTAGTGACCCTCTATCGAAGATCCTTGTTCGCTACAGACGCCATGCTATGCCGTCAAGCAGGGGTAAAAAATAACGCCAACTCGACAACGTCGTTAGTAGCAATTCAGCGTTACACCAAACGAAGATTTGTAGCAAAACTGGCCAATGGCAAGACATAAAAATTGCACTATCATTACTGCGGTATATGCTTGAATGAGTCACTTTCTGTTTGTTGTAGATCCTGTACACTTATGGGGCTGTTTTGTATATTCACGGCTGGTTGATCTCTGTTTTCTGGAGATATTTTGAAAGTAATATGTTGCTAGCGAGAAATTGGAAAAATATCACCATAAGTGGGCAAATATCACAAGTTTCTCGCAAGATCTAGAGACTAAACGTACCTTTTAAGAAAATCTACACCTACCGGAGATAGAGAATATTGTAGCAAAAAAATCCAACATGAATCGACAGAGAGTGATACAGGTTGTATATTTTTGTATCACGCATAATACGAATAAAGGACATCAAATTGTACTTCAAAATATTCCAATATCTTTTAATAAAATTATTTCAAAGTTATTCTCAGGCCATATTTAACAAAATGAATGTAACTCAATGAAGCGTAAAGACTTCCAGAGTCTGCTTTTTATGGTACCCCATCACTATAAGTTCAAGGTTTCCGAATGTTGACAAAGCCCTCCTTTGACATTTTGGTCTCGCGCTGGTTGGTGGTGTCTCTGTTGCGATAAGATCTATTTTTGGTGCTCCAAGGATCTGTGTTGTTTATCATGAGTAAAGTAAAGAAGGCTAAGTTAACAAACTCTAGAATGGAGATTTTGTGCGGATATCTCACCAAGGATGGAGCTGAGTGTAGTTTTTCATGCCTAAATTATCATCGTCCTCGGCTGCTGAAACACACAAAGAATCGTTAGAGAATCTAATTTTATTTAGTGTAAATTTGTTTTGCTCAGAGGGGGAGGGGCATGGCTCCCGTGCCCCCCCCCCTAGCTACGTCCCTGCGTCGAGCCGGGTCCGTCGGTCGCCGCCGCAACCGACGACCTTGACGGCGGCGACGCAGGGGAAAGCCTTTGCCGAGACGGATGGGTGGAAGGAAGGTGAAATGGAGGAGAAAATATATTTAGATAGTGGAAGGCAATCAATATAGGCGCAGAATTCGACGTTTAATACAATTTGCTTTCCTTGCCGCAGAGCAGGACATAATTCCAGGAAACTGCGTTTTTTTAGTACAATAGGTCCTCGAATCGCCAAACAGGAACCAAACATGTTCTGCTGCATCTTCTCTACCTGTTGCCATTTTTATGTTAATTTTTCTGAAGGTGAAATGAAGTAGCCCAAATTCGAGGAGAAAATTAATGTAGGGATGGGTTGATTTCCTTCAGACAACTTTGCCACCTGAACCTAAAAATCCTGGCGATTCCCATGATCCAATTACTCAGTTCCACTATTCACGAAACCTTCACCTATACATTTGTCTTTTTCGTTTCCTCAGATGCTGGCGAGACACCAGTCATCACGCATGGAGGAGCATCCAAGTACTGGAGATGCTCCTGTGCCTGCCGAGTCGGCGCAGCAGCCTTTCCAACTGGGCGTAACAAAGTAACCCCTGAACATTTGCCTGCAGACGTGCACCCGACATGTGATGATGTTGATATGACCGACAGTGGACCGGCGATTAGCACTGAGACGGTTCGCAACGATAACGGGGATAGAGGATCTGAAGTTACTTCTGACAATGGTCTTAACCTATCCCAGCATGAGCCTTCCATGGATTTGCGTGAAGATGTTTGTGCGATGAAAAACAAGCTGGATGAGGTACTTCATGAGCTGCAAAGCGTCAAAAGGGGTTTGTCTGATGTTGTTAGACTGACCCAAGAACGTTCCACGTCAAAACATGACAAGGAAAATGTTGCGGATTTTGAAGATCAGTTAAAAACAGCGATGTTCATGTCCGGCAGAAGCCTTGCTCATTTGGACGTTGCGACTGATAACGATCTCGGACGGGCGCCGGGAAGCAATGCGCTGCATTGTAAGACATGTGTGCCGAAGTTTTTCAGCAGCGTGCATGTTCGCGAGGGCTCTAAGGTTTTCGGAGTTTTTAGGTATGACTTTAGCCTCGGCTCGTCGTTTTCTAAGTCTGAAAAAATCCCCATGATGTTCCGAAACCTCAAAACGGCTGTGCGATGTCACTTTCGGTCCAAGAAACACCTGGAAGAACTGCCAGCGCGCTGGCCAATGCCTTGATGCTGAAGGGCAGGTTCACCAGAAACGTACATGTATCAAAGCGAGTGCTAAGGACGGGCTACTATGTCCTTAAAAAATATCTGAGTCACGCCACATACGAAGACCTTATCGTTCTTCAAAACAGGAACGCTGGAGGCTAGGCGATAGTCAATCGTGAATTTTACCGTAGATTGCGATCGGTGTCTGCGGCTGGGAGCGGCCTATGTTGCCACCTGCCACTCTTTTTGCCGCGTGTCCTGTTTTACCGTGTGTATTTTTCATCACTGTATGTTTTACTGTTTTTATCCTATTGTGTATTATTAATGTAATGACGTGGATTCCACAAAAGCCATATTATGGAGGTTCCGAAATACATATCTGTATCTGTATCTGTATCTGTATGCGCTGGCAAAGGAGATTGTAGAATCCCTGGCAGGGGTGGGCGTCACTAAGCCATCTCAATTGTCCAGTATGTGCATGGACGGACAGTATTTTGCTGTCGGTGTCCCTGCGAAAGTGGTCCAGCTTCTACACGAGAAGAGTGGTGATCCCCTTGAGTCTCAGCCATGCGTGCCAGCCATATGAGATGCTGCTCACCTCTTAAATCTTGCCGAAAAAGACGTCAGGGTCAAAGCTGGGAAACACAAGTGGGTGCAGGACACCATAGACAAGATGACTGTCATTTCCAAGCGGCATCACTACGGAAAGGGCTTTGAAGAGCTGATGGAACAGCAGCAAGGACTTCTCGATCCCAAGCTCTGGTCAGCAACAAGGTTTTCAGCCTAGGCCTCTAACACCTTCCAGACCTTCCTCCACAACGCAACAGCCATGGAAAAGTTGCTGGAGAAGAATGCGGCCTCAAAGAATGCAGACAGCTGCATTGCAGACGACCTGGAGCTTCTTCAAGGTAGGATGTGAAGTATGCTGCAACTGATATATTGAAAAGAAACACAAAGAGGCAAAATTCACCCACATGTATATCCGTTTCCACATGGCTGTTGCAAATTGTACTCATAATTTGATGTTGTTATTGCTACATAAGTTGGCGAGTAGCATGTAAGGTATGGCCATCTATAATAGTTAATACAAAAATAGTCGTTTTCTCGTGGGTGAAAATGATTAAGGATTTCTCGATGCATAGAAGTCCAACAAGCAAGAAAGTGATTTTCTCATCATCAAATATTCAAAAATGCAATACAATTATGTAGTATTTCTAAAAATATTTTTTCCTTAATACGGTCTTAGTGCTAAATTGCAATTTGTTGGTTAAGATGATTGAGAGCGTCTTTTGGTGCAGGGGCGCAGTTCATGAACCGAGTGGCGGCGCTAGCCGACATCTATGAAAAGTTGGGACGCTGCAGCAAGGAACTGCAAAGCACACAGGCGTTCCCGTGGAATCGAAAAGATGCGTTCGCTCGCCTGATGCGATCTCTGCGCGACTTGGCCTGCGCAATCGACCTGGACGAGGATTTGGCGTTTGAGCAGCCTGCTAATGTCTTGTGGCCATCTCTGAGCACCAGAGACAACTATGCAGACGAGGTAAGACATGGAAATGTTCTGCCGGTGAACATGCTGATATATGTGATGAAACGCTGCCAGGGGTGTAGGATCCTATTTAGTTGAGGGAGCTTCAGCCCCCCCCCCCCCCCAACTTGGCTTCAGCCCCCCCCCCACACTTTGACGAGGAAGTGGGTCAAATCCTGGGAGAAATATGTATTTTTGTGGATTTTGATGGTACTTTAAAAAACGATTTTTCCCAGCTCAGCCCCCCCCCCCCCCCCTCTCTCCCAGCTTTTTGGAGAAGCTACGCCCCTGAAAGCTGCTATCAAATTTTCGTCGTAAGTGGTTGCTGTCTTATTTTCGTATGTTATATTGCTATTTTTGCTATACCTACATAGCTAATTCACGCTAAATATTGAATGTCGATCCACTATATTAACCCTCGCCCGGGTAGGGCAAAATCACTACGTGTTCGGGTAGGGGGTTGGTACGACCCCCCCCCCCCCCCCCCTTAGTGTTTCGCCCCTAATTGAGATAGAGCTTCGATTCAAAGACGAGCGTGTTGCTTGTGACGAGAGAAAGCCGCTGATACCTCATGTTAAGGTATTGGGTCATTAGGTGACCTCTGAGGTCATGTCAATGACCCATAAGTCATACAAATTTGAAAAGGCGTATAAACTGAATTTTATCTAGGTAGAATCGTGAATGAGCATATCATAATGCTTAATAGGTGCCAAATTCGTAATCGGCGTCACAAAATGTCCTAAAAACTGCAAAATTTCAAAAAGGTCATGTCAGGTCATCTGAGGTCAGTGACCTCGGTTGACCTGTGGATGTGCATGACCCCAGTGGAACATATAATTATCTAAAATGGATCACAAATTTGAAATCAGCGTCACAAATTGTCCTAGAAACCGTCAGAAGCCCAAAAAGTCATCTGAGGTCATCGGAGGTCAATGACCTCAGTTGACCTCTGAAAAGGTCAATCGAGGTCACAATCTCAGTGGAAACCACAACTGTCACCTGGAAACACCTTTGCATATGCTCTTGAACAACAAACACTCGGAAACTGCACAAGTGACAAGCATCGATCTGTGGGACGCCAGTTGCGCCTGACATGACCTTGAGAAACATGTCATAGGTCACGGGTCATGTGAGTTAGAAATTCTTTTTTTCAGATTATGTGTCAAATTTGTCAACAGTAGGGTACTGCAAGTTTCATTGCAATCCGTCGGAAACTACGCGAGTTATTCCAGAAACACCGAGGGAGGGTTTGACATCCTACCCCTCCCCCTACCCAGGCGAGGGTTAATATTGTATATTATATTAATGTATTAATTGAAACTGTATTAATTGATTGGAAGTGTCTTTTGTTTACCAATCTGGTCTTAGAAGTAAAGTCACGGCATTAATGTTATTTGTTAGGTTGCCAACATCCAGCACTTCCTCGGTGCGTTGGAGGACTGCATCGAGCAGCGCATGGACGGCAAGCACGCGAGCCGCGACAGCGTCGGGTCGTGGAACGAGACTCTCAACGAGCACATGCACGACCTGAGGAAGCTGGGGTCTCTCACAATGCTGCAGGCGGTTGAGCACTCTGATTGCCTGATCTACGCTGCACGAGGTAGGCAAGTCCCAAATTACCGGGGCCATTCAATTCGAAGAAGTATATATCACTGCAAAAGCAGCTAAAGAAACAAAAGGCAAACATATAAAAATGCGTTCCTTTTTGCTAGTCTTTGGCTACTTCTCATTTCTTGACGCATTTATTCTTATTTTTAAGCGATCTTAATTTATTAGCGTTTATCCTGATAGCGTTATGAAGTGAATACCAACAAATCAGAGTGTCATGTAAAATGTTGAATCGTTTTGGGTTTCCTAGAAGTAATATTGTCAGTGCTTGTCCAAGGACCATTCAAACTGGTCTTCGTCTTAAACAAATATTTGTTTTGGATACAAAACTTATTTTCTGACATAAGCTTTTGCACTGCCAATATTTAGAGGTCAGTTTAGGAAATACATCAAACACTTTCACCTGTTTCAAAGACACCCGCTTTTCAGTGGGATAATCAATTTTTTTTTTTGAGAGTTATGGAATCCGGGTGCAGAACACACCATTTAGGAAGTTACATTTTATACTTACTCAACTGCTATCATTCTAGTGTCTAAGTACAAGTCAAAGCACATTTTGTAATAGTGGTTCTGTTCCCACAGCGGTACAAACGCTTAAGGAGCAAAAGATCCTGCCAAAGGAGCTTGGTGTCGGCCTCCCACAAATCAGAGCGGCTAACAGATTCCTGCGAGAGCTACCGAACGAGCTGACAGACCCCGAGCTCTACGTGCATGCAAAAACAGGCCCAGAGTGAGGCGATCCTGCAGCCATACAGTGACATGGTGGCACGGATTTGGATGCTGGCAGCTCCCGAGAGTGTTGTGGAGAGCATGTGCAGTGTGGTGAAGGACATCTTCGGCGAGAACCGCCAACTGTCGCACGGAAGTGCAGCGAAAGAGCTTTTGTGTGCGCTGGAATGGACCGGAGCCTGTCTGCGCTGACAAGCTATTAGAGCACGTGCGGCAGCGGTGTCAGAAGGACAATTTTTTGACCGTAGGTCACAGGGACATCGGAAAAGTTATGAAAAGGCATCTTGGTAGAAGGTGTCACCGCGCCCCTGTATATATGTGATATGAATCTGTGATATGAAGTGTATAGTGATGTACGGATGCAGTGCCAACAGTAGGTACCCAATGGGAATTAGTATAATGCCATTCGATGAACGGTTGTGGTGTGCACTTTATTTGGTGTGCCAGTGTGCCACATCCACAGTGTTTAGAACTTGAATTCTGCTCCCGTGTGCTATTTATTTTGTCTTGTTGAGTACTTGTCTTGTTTAAGATTCGTCTTGCATTATTTATTTGTGCAAATCAGCTTTTTGTTTGCACGTATATATTGGACACGTCACCTGGATGGATGTTGGAAGGAAAAATATAGTCGTCTGTTCTATTGCAAATGGTGAACCTGTTTTTACATTAAATCAACAAGTGTTTTATCCCATGAGGGTACGATACCTTGGTGTCGAGGTCGGTAGATTGGTACTTAGGTATAGCGATACGCCTGGTCTAGCCGCAAAAGAAGAACCGGTTAAATAACGTTGCCACTCCTGTTGAACTGCTTGCCAGTTTTGTGTAGCGAATTTTCGCATTAGCAGATATAAACATTTGCAATCGACAAATGGAAATGTGTAGAAATGTAGCTTCGATGAGAATGAGAATGTTCGATAAAAGGTGTAGCAAAATTGGGCTCCGTCAAATTCGGTTGGTAGCAAATTTTAACTTTTTTTACCCCTGCCGTCAAGCATGTTACGAAGTTGTTGACGTGTTGTTGCGTCGTTCGTTGTTGACATTGATTTGTCGTTGCCTCGATACGTTGTTGTTGTTGTTGTAACGGGTCGTCACTGTTAGGGTGACGCTTGCTCATGCTTTGCTATATTGATGCAATACAATTGGTGTGGCAATATCCGTCATAGTATCATCAATGCTCAACTTGGTATAACTTGTTTTTAACATCTCTTCCAAACACAAATCCCATTCTTCTACACACTATGTATGAAGTCCAAAAACAAAATTCACTCACTCTCTTAAGATTTTTGCTGACTGAATGATCTCTCAAAAATGGACCAAATGAAAACACATACCACCATCAAGCTATACATAGTCTTTTAGCTGCAACAAACCACTAGGAGTCATTGATATAGAGTATATATATATATATATATATATATATATATATATATATATATATATATATATATATATATATATATATATATATATATATATATATATATATATATATATATATATATATATATATATATATATATATATATATATATATATATATATATATATATATATATATATATATATATATATATATATATATATATATATATATATATATATATATATATATATATATATATATATATATATATATATATATATATATATATATATATATATATATATATATATATGTATATATATATATATATATATATATATATATATATATATATATATATATATATATATATATATATATATATATATATATATATATATATATATATATATATATATATATATATATATATATATATATATATATATATATATATATATATATATATATATATATATATATATATATATATAATATACTATATATATATATATATATATATATATATATATATATATATATATATATATATATATATATATATATATATATATATATATATATATATATTTCATTGTAATTGTCATATGTCATTGTAATTGTCTTCACTTGCGATGTCAAGTTGATGTCACGTGCGGCGCGATCACGTGCGATTTAAGTCGTTTACAATATTTTAGGAGGGGGTGGGGCGGGGAGGGGGGGGGGGGCATTTCACAGTAAGATAACCGACAACACAACAATTTCAAATTCGCAGTCTGATCATTTGTCATTTTCATGAAAATTTGTGAAATTAAAACTTTGTAAGGGCGGAATTAATTGGTGGCGCCCAAAAATTCCCACACAATTGTTTTCCCAGGTAGCTACGGCTTTACGAACTTTCCCACTATCACTATGCAGGCCTAATTGTAACCCTCGCCAGTGCAGGGTCCGATACCTACGTGACCTTGCGGGGGGGGGGGGGGTGGGGTATGATCCCCTGGTGTTTCGCCCCTAATTGAGCTAGAGCTTCGATGCAGAGACAAGGGTGCTGCTTGTAATGAGGGGAAGCCATTGGTACCCGATTTTAAGGTCCTGGGTCGTTAGGTGCCCCTGGGTTCATGCCAATGGCCCGGATGTCATCTAAATCGTGCATTCGTATTCGTATTCGTTTATTAAGGATTCGTCCACGTAGTGGGGATTATGAACCCTGTACATTGTAGATAAAGGAGATAGACATTTACACATACACTATAAGAACGGTCACGGTCACGATGCATGTGAAAAATAGCACAGACATCCGATTGTCATTCATGTCGGCTGACACATGGCACGCAGGAACGCCCCGCGACTCCGCACCTCGGTAATGTCAGCCGGGAGGGAATTCCACGCACGCGCGGCCCTATATGAGAAGCTTCTCTGTGTGGCTGACAGGCGACATCTCTCCAGCTGCAGCTCTCCCGCAGCGACAGCTCTCGTTTCCCTCTGGGATACCTGGGATCGTCTGACAAAAAGAGCTCTGAGGGCTGGCGGGTAGTTGTGGTCATTAAGCGCACTAAATACTTTGAGGCAGTTTCGCTGATGCACCATCTGCCTCGCACTCGGCCACTCTAACGAGTTGAGGAAAGGTGAGATATGCTCACTGCGCCGCACCCCAGAGACAAGTCTCGCCGCAAGGTTGACGGTTTTCTGAATCCGTGACAGATGACATTGAGCAGCCCCGCCCCAAACGGGGAGACAGTACAGAATGTGGGGGAAAACGTGAACCTGTACCAGGAGCTCAAGGGCTTTGGGTGGGAAATAGCGGTGATTTTTGTAGAGGGATAGAAGGATAGCGTTGCACTTGCGAACCGCCGTCGATATATGTGGCTCCCAGGTAAGACCTTGGTCCAGGAGATAGATGCATGTGTAGATATTTAATTCTAATCGAGCTAGAATCGCGTATGAGCATTTATGCAAAATGGGTGCCAAATCATGAAATCAGCGTCATAAAATGTCCTAGAAACTACCAGAGTCCAAAAAGGTCATCTCAGGTCGAGGTCAGTGACCTCGGTTGACCTGTGAAAGTGTATGACCCCAGTGGAACATATAATTATGTAAAATGGATGCCAAATTTGAAATCAGCGTCACAAAATGTCCTAAAAACTGCCAGAGGCCAAAAAGTAATATCTGGTTATCAGAGGTCTGGTACCTCGGTTGACCTGTGAAAGTGTATGACCCCAGTGGAACATATAATTATGTAAAATGGATGCCAAATTTGAAATCAGCGTCACAAAATGTCCTAGACACTGCCAGGGGCCAAAAAAGGTCATCTCAGGTCATCGGAGGTCACGATCTCAGTGAAAACCATAAATGTCACCTGTTGACACCTGTGCATATGCTCCTGAACAATAAACACTCGGAAAGTATACAAGTTACAAGAATCGATACTACGGGACCCCAGTTCCGCCTGACATGACCTTGAGAAACAGGCCATAGAAGTTACGGGTCGTAAAAGTTTGAAATTGTGAGAGGCCAAATTGTTCAAAAGCATGGGGCACTGAAAGTTTCATCGCAATCGGTTGGTAAATACGCGAGTTATTCCCGACAAAACGAAGGGGTGGCTTCCATCCCCCCCCTCCCCCTTGCATTGGCAAGGGTTAACGGTCCATCCATAGCTCAGAATTCAGATACTAAGCAAGTAATTTTAGTAAGCTTGTCAAACCTAAATATGTAAGCCTATTTGTTAAACCTGTGTTAATCTCATCACATTCTTAGTGTTGCAAGTTGTTGCATATCTTTGTGATGCCAAATAGCGGGAACTTACCAATCATGGCTCTTTCAGGAACTGTTTGGTTTATTAGGTTTGTGAACAAAACACCATACCCGCTTGGGATCAAGGTGCTAATTGGAACTCTCACCCTGTTCCGAGGGATATGAGAGGCCAGGACGGCTTTTTCGGAGGTCCGCCGAGGGATATGAACCCCGGTCCCTCGCGGTCGGCTCGCGGATCTTAGTCCCGGGACCGCGGTTCTGTCTGAGGGATATTAATCCCGGTCCAGGGACCGCGGTTCTGTTTGTGGGATATTAATCCCGGTCCAGGGACCGCGGTTCTGTCTGAGGGATATGAACCCCGGGCCCGGGACCGCGGTTCTGTCTGAGGGATATGAACCCCGGTCCCGGGACCGCGGTTCTGTCTGTGGGATATGAACCCCGGTCCGGGACCGCGGTTCTGTCTGAGGGATATGAACCCCGGTCCCGGGACCGCGGTTCTGTTTTTGTGCCGGGCCCGGATCCGCAACAGAACCATAGTATCTTACTACTGCGCCGAGTTGCCTCCTTTCAGGAACTGCGTGAGAGGTTCATACCTGTGTTCACGGGTGGAGCTTTTCAGACAAAGTTGGTGGGGCAAAATATCACATTGCCTGGTTGTTTTGCATGGTTGAAGTGAAAAATGGTAATTTGAACGCCAGGAAACGTTCAAATCTGACAAAAGCCAGTGGGGCAGAGCGGAAAGTTGGTGGGGCAGTGGCGTGACCCCCTCATTTGAATAGGAAACTCCACTCGTGGCTGTTTGGCAGCATTGCGCAGGCAGCCACACAACACGGGAGGTTCCCTGGCTGTGATAAAGTTTGTGGTTTTGGGGCAGCGCATGCTGCGGTCACATGGCGTCCATATTCCGGCCTTGCTGACTTCGACGGCTGTCACCTTCTCCGGTGGCGCTCAAATTGATCCTGATAACTGGAGTATCTGGTTATCTGGTCATCAGAGGTCAGCGGTGGCGCTCAAATTGATCCTGATAACTGGAGTTCCTATCAGAGCTGACTCAGGCAAACACAGACAGACTTGGCAGCGGTTCCAAACCATGAGTTTAGGTAAATTCCCCCTCGGGTGAAGGGATTCCTCTATTGTGACAATCGATGGCTGTCATCATTGAATGGTCTTTACTCAACCCTGGAGACTGTGTCGACTTTTATTCTCCAAAACTGAGGAATCCCTGGTACTGCTTATAGAACTGGAAATAAGTTGCAATAAAACATGAAACGCGTTTTCATCATGCTCGGTTTATTTACAATGCTTACAAATCACCAGAGACGCTTTTCTCAAAACACACAAAGAACCTTGCTGCACAAAGTGTGACATGGATGGAGATATTTGTACGTTACTGAACACTCGGTAAAAACTACAAACGCTGCCTGCGCGTGCCAAATTTCAGACAGCTCCAGCGACGCGCAACACAGCGCAAGCAAAATCAAACATCGACGCGAGGCCTGTCACCATTGGACAGTTTGTGACCAGTTAGGACCTAACCTCTATCAAACACACACAGAAACCTCATGGTTGTTCACACGGTAAATGCAATGTTCCTTCTCTAAATCATCATTCGCTTTGCAATTGTACAATGAAGGCTGGCATGACATTACCACATTCAGCAATAGAAAGGTGACTTTCTATCACAATCGCCTCACGATCCATCACAAACGCTTCATGACTTTCACTAGACGGCAGTACAAATCATCACAACTCACCACACCACAATTACACCATAACTCACCACCCCAGTCTAGTCCCGACACATACACGCCAGCAGGGGCGTCGCCACCAGGCCCCCCCCCCCAACCCCTGGCTGCCCCCCCACACACACACTAAAAATTGTGGCGACGCCACTGCACGCCAGCACCCATGCTCGTGCCAGGAAGTCCATTCAGCGAGCTCCCCAATCAACCTGGTGACCAGTCGTGAAATCTGTGGCTCGACCCTCATTCACGAGCGGTGTGTTCGCGAGCGACGTTCACGAGCGGGGCCGATCACGGCCGGGGTCCCTCACCAGCGCCGCCTGCACCAGCACCTCGCGCACCGCACTTTGTACCACTCGCACCGCAGCCGCCACGTTCACAGCGCCGCCTTTTGACGGCGCGTCGCACTTGTAGCTGCCCGCACCACCGACAGGTGGCGGGCCGGACGCGGCGTGGTTCGTACCGTGACCAATCGATGTCTCTGCGGGCTCCAGGCGGTGGAGAGCCAGAATGGCGGCGTTCTCCTCCAGCAGAGCCACTCGACGTAGGTGGCCCCGAGACAGCCGACGGATGGTCGAAAGGTTCTGAAACAGCAGCGCAGTTTGTGTGATAAGTACAGGCGGAACACATGCAGCCGAACGCATATGGCACCGCTGCTGAAGCCTTTGCACGTGTTTTCGCCTAAGTAGCGGGGCAGCTAACACGGGTCTGGTGGTCGCGCTGGCCACCGGGCATGTGGTGGCCCCCGAGCCATCCCCCCGGGAATGGTGGCCGCCTTCATGGCTCGGGCCCTCCTCGCAGCTTCACCCTGCGGGGAAGGGCCCTGTAAGTCCATGGACGGTTGCCCGGTCGGTGTTTTATTTTGACCCACTTTACCCCTTCTCCTTCTTTCCATGGCTGCGCAATGGTCCGAGCTGACCGACGCTGCCTTATCCTAGCCAAACCAAACCAGGTCCAGACGGGTGACTCCACACCTGACTATCCGCTCCGTTCACTTCAATATCGTTTTATTTAAACCCCTGAACAAAAACTAATATTATTACAATCACCTATATTGGCTGTTATAAAGTGGTACTTTAGTTGCTGGCCTGACCGGTCTCTATCGACCACAGATAATATAGGCGGCGTGCTCACTAATAAGGGCGGGGCGGCGTACTCGCTCACCTGTCTCAGCTTCTTCCTGTTGTTGTACTTTTGCCAGCCGGCGGCGATGCGACGAGCAGCGCAGCGGCGCCGGAAACTCAGCACGACGTCCTCCATTTCAATCTCTCGCCGCCGCTGTGGACACAGCAGCCGTCACACCCGTCACTCGAATGTACGCTGTGTGTACAGCAGCCGTCACACCCGTCACTCGGATGTACGCTGTGGGCACAGCAGCCGTCACACCCGTCACTCGGATGTACGCTGTGGGCACAGCAGCCGTCACACCCGTCACTCGAATGTACGCTGTGGGTACAGCAGCCGTCACACCGGTCACTCGGATGTACGCTGTGGACACAGCAGCCGTCACACCCGTCACACCCGTCACTCGAATGTACGCTGTGGGTACAGCAGCCGTCACACCCGTCACTCGAATGTACGCTGTGGGTACAGCAGCCGTCACACCCGTCACTCGGATGTACGCTGTGGGCACAGCAGCCGTCACACCCGTCACACCCGTCACTCGAATGTACGCTGTGGGTACAGCAGCCGTCACACCCGTCACTCGGATGTACGCTGTGTGTACAGCAGCCGTCACACCCGTCACTCTAATGTACGCTGTGGGTACAGCAGCTGTCACACCCGTCACTCTAATGTACGCTGTGGGTACAGCAGCCGTCACACCCGTCACTCGGATGTACGCTGTGGGTACAGCAGCCGTCACACCCGTCACTCGGATGTACGCTGTGGGCACAGCAGCCGTCACACCCGTCACTCGAATGTACGCTGTGGGTACAGCAGCCGTCACACCCGTCACTCGGATGTACGCTATGGACACAGCAGCCGTCACAGCCGTCACACCCGTCACTCGAATGTACGCTGTGTGTACAGCAGCCGTCACACCCGCCACTCGAATGTACGCTGTGGGCACAGCAGCCGTCACACCCGTCACTCGGATGTACGCTGTGGGTACAGCAGCTGTCACACCCGTCACTCGAATGTACGCTGTGGGCACAGCAGCCGTCACACCCGTCACTCGGATGTACGCTGTGGGTACAGCAGCCGTCACACCCGTCACTCGAATGTACGCTGTGTGTACAGCAGCCGTCACACCCGTCACTCGAATGTACGCTGTGGACACAGCAGCCGTCACAGCCGTCACACCCGTCACTCGAATGTACGCTGTGTGTACAGCAGCCGTCACACCCGTCACACCCGTCACTCGAATGTACGCTGTGGGTACAGCAGCCGTCACACCCGTCACACCCGTCACTCGAATGTACGCTGTGGGCACAGCAGCCGTCACACCCGTCACTCGAATGTATGGTCACTGGTCAGGCGCCTGTGAAAGTACAACGGGTAACCACACAAGGACACCGTCACTGGCGAATCCAGAACGGTAGGGGTTTGGGGCCAAACTAAAACAATATCCGACCCAATTACAAACAAAAAACCAATCGGACTTCATGTAATGCGCCTTGCACCGACTTAAATCGAACTTAAATCGAACTTAAATCGAACTTAAATCGAACTTAAATCGAACTTAAATCGAACTTAAATCGAACTTGCCCGGGTATCAAGCTTCCAAAACAAATTGCCTTCCATAAAAGGAAATGTGTCTATTTTTGTGCCGAGTTCAGTCGTTTTGAGGAGACCCCGATGTTCCACCAGCCACTTCGGAGCCACCCATGGACATATTCGGTAGCTTCAACAACAGTAACCACATACACACAAAAACACCGATATATTCCAGTAGCGGCGAGGAGCTTGCTGGGCACGCTCCTCCCAAGTCGCCGGCTTTTCCAGTGGCGTGTTAGTACTATCAGCAGTCCACAACACAGCCATGGACCACCAGCCGCCAGCAACTATTCTGATCATATCCAACTAGACTGCTTTATTGGGCTCAATCCGTCGCACCAGATTGGACAGTAACATAGTTTATTTAATATGTCTGCCATTCTGTCGATCGATGTAATCCATTTGGTTTGACACCACTGATGGAGCTTCATGCATCGATATTCACAATATCTCCCACATGATACGTGAACCCCGAGACACAGTAGACAGACAGCGAGGACGGGTCAAATCTCCCACATGATACGTGAACCCCGAGACACAGTAGACAGACAGCGAGGACGGGTCAAATCTCCACATGATACGTGAACCCCAAGACACAGTAAACAGACAGCGAGGACGGGTCAAATCTCCCACATGATACGTGAACCCCGAGACACAGTAAACAGACAGCGAGGACGGGTCAAATCTCCCACATGATACGTGAACCCCGAGACACAGTAAACAGACAGCGAGGACGGTCAAATCTCCCACATGATACGTGAACCCCGAGACACAGTAAACAGACAGCGAGGACGGGTCAAATCTCCCACATGATACGTGAACCCCGAGACACAGTAGACAGACAGCGAGGACGGGTCAAATCTCCCACATGATACGTGAACCCCGAGACACAGTAAACAGACAGCGAGGACAGCGAGGACAGCGAGGACAGCGAGGACAGCGAGGACAGCGAGGACAGCGAGGACAGCGAGGACAGCGAGGACAGCGAGGACAGCGAGGACAGCGAGGACAGCGAGGACAGCGAGGACAGCGAGGACAGCGATGACAGCGAGGACAGGGAGACAGCGAGGACAGCGAGACAGCGAGGACAGCGAGGACAGCGAGGACAGCGAGGACAGCGAGGACAGCGAGGACAGCGAGGACAGCGAGGACAGCGAGGGACAGCGAGGACAGCGAGGAAAGAGGACAGCGGGACAGCGAGGACAGCCGAGGACAAGCGAGGACAGCGAGGACAGCGAGGACAGCGAGGACAGCGAGGACAGCGAGGACAGCGAGGACAGCGGAGGACAGCGAGGACAGCGAGGACAGCGAGGACAGCGAGGACAGCGAGGACAGCGAGGACAGCGAGGACAGCGAGGACAGCGAGGACAGCTGAGGACAGCGAGGACATGTAGGACAGCGAGGACAGCGAGGACAGCGAGGACAGCGAGGACAGCGAGGACATGTAGGACAGCGATGACAGCGAGGACCAGCGAGGACAGCGAGGGACAGCCGAGGACAGCGAGGACAGCGAGGACAGCGAGGACAGCGAGTGACAGCGAGGACGGGTCAGATCGACAGCAGAGGCCGCCACATCCAATGCCTGTCTGCTTCCTTGATTGCTTAACCCCCGCCTGTGCCAGGATAATGACAACACGACCACCGTGAACAGAGGCCTGTCAGAGCCAACGCGCCACAAAGCAGACGCCAGCGGACACTGGCAGGTTATTTGTCACCACTGACATCCCCGGCACGTTCTCACCCCACGTGACGATCAAAGGAAGATCGCGTGGGAACGGGCGGTGCTGCACATGGGAGAACGGCATCCAAAGATGCGACAGTAGAGTTACACCACGCGGAGTCTCCCTCGGACTGGGTGCTAACACGTGAGAACTGATAGGTGCGCTGCGAATACGTGAGAACTGATAGGTGAGCGGGGCGCCGTTTTCACAGAGTTTGACGCTTATTGTTGGTCAACGCCTACCGTTTCCAATGGCAATACAACGGAAACTAGCCGCGGCGGCAATAACCCCCGATGGGAATGAGAGAGAAGTTGTGCAGCAGATCCGCGAGGGAGTCTAGGCTGGGAAAGGAGAACGGAACAGGGAAGGGGAAAAGTTAACTGAACTCACAGCAAAAAAAGAAAATAACACAGCACAGCAAGATACATATGCATTCCACCGGCCGGTTACCTACGCCCTGACATTAATCACGTCCAGTGGAAACGGTGGCTACTGGCCTACTACTCTAGTTTAAGTCACGATACGACAAGATATGCCGGCATTATGCACACGGGGAACCAACAGATAGCTACCTTCGCTAACGATCAGCAGTACCCCCCCCCCCCCCGGCCCTCTCCCCTCCGTACAGCCCTGCGTCCCTCCTTCCTCTTACATCTCTGCACCCCTCCTCCCTCCCTCTCCCGGCACCCCCTCCCTCCCTCCCCGACACCCTCCCTCTCCCGGCACCCCTTCCTCCCCCTCTCCCGCCACCCCTCCCTCCCTCCCCCGGCACCCCTCTCCCTGCCGGCACCCCCTCCCATCTCCCGACACCCCTCCCCTCCCGGCACCCTCCCCCTCCCGAACACCCTCCCCCTCCCGGCACACCTCCCCCTCCCGGCACCCCTCCCCCTCCCGGCACCCCTCCCTCTCCCGGCACACCCCTCCCCTCCCGGCACCCCTCCCCTCCCGGCACCTCCCCCCTCCCGTTACCCCTCCCCCTCCGGTACCCCTCCCCTCCCGGCACTCCTTCCTCTCCCGGCACCCCTCCCCCTCCCGATACCCCTCCCCTCCCGGTACCCCCTCCCCCTCCCGGCACTCCACTCCTCCTCACAACCCTGCAGCCGTCCCCTCCCCCTCCCTGCAACCCTACGTCCTTCCCTCCCACAGCCCTTCCCACCCCCATATCCCTTCCCGTCCCTTCGCACAGCCAGCATCCCTGCCCTCCCCCCTCACACAGCCCCTTCCCCTCCTCCCCACCCCATCCCCGGACGTCAGAGCGGTGGCCAGTGTCCAACCATCTTCCCCTCCTCCCCACCCCATCCCCGGACGTCAGAGCGGTGGCCAGTGCCCAGCCATCTTCCCCTCCTCCCCACCCCATCCCCGGACGTCAGAGCGGTGGCCAGTGTCCAGCATCTCCCCCCCCCTCCCCACCCCACCCCCGGACGTCAGAGCGGTGGCCAGTGTCCAACCATCTTCCCCTCCCCACCCCATCCCCGGACGTCAGAGCGGTGGCCAGTGTCCAGCCATCGGATCGCCACTCAACCTCGTTAGTCTATCGAACCCAACCTCGTTAGTCTATCGAACCCACAGCCAGTCGGCAGGCAGACAGCGGACAGGCGGACCGGCGGACTGGCGGACTGGCGGACCGGCGGACCGGCGGACTGGCGGACAGGCGGCCGCCCGGCCGCCAGCGGTGCCGATGGGGCTATGATAGGGCTGCTGCGGCGGCGGCTGTGGCTGTGGCGGCGGCGGCTGGGCCCCCTGCGTCCCCGCTGGAGATACCAACCGTGACGTCACAGTGATGGCAGTTCGTCACACGCTGAGGTGTGCATATTTCGACAGATTTATCCTCCACAAGCCCACCAACTGCGCAGTGTGTTTTTGCATGCGTTTTTTTTTATCGGCAGGTGTTGCACATTCCGAGCAGTCATTCACAGCAGTAGGGTAGCAATTTAGCAGATTCAACTACAGGGATAAATCGTGAGAACAGGGCAACAAGCACCGCTCCAGGGAGGATCGCCTCTGACAACGCCTCCAGGGGAGGATCGCCTCTGAAAACGCTCCAGGGGAGGATCGCCTCTGACAACGCTCCAGGAGGATCGCCTC
>JAXIVJ010017741.1:0-25282 GCA_036785665.1 Chirona hameri | reverse complement strand
TCCACGTATAAAAATCCATCAGATTGTACACTTTTGCGTTTACGTGCACCGGTCGGTTCTCTCCTCTGCCGTCCTGCCTCCCCCAGCAGCCTAGAGAGAATGTGTCTGGGATACCCATTTTCCAAAAGTAAAGCCCAAATCTTCTCTATGCTTATGTTCTCCTTGCTAACACTAGAAGAGTTCTTTATCGCACGACAAAATTGACTCCTAGCCATGTTGTGTTTTGTCAGTGTAGGATTATGTATGGTATGTCAGTGTAGGATTATGTATGGTATATATCCTATGTATGGTATGCGATGGAAGATAAATATTTTGTAGGTGGTGCGATCGAAGCAATTGTCACGATTGTGAAGCATTATTTTGTATTTAAAGAGGCAGTTAGGAAAACGTCGTGTCGAAATGTTTTACTGTTTGATAAAGGCCTGTGGCCGAAATATTACAACATAATAATAACATTTGGATAACATTGGATTTTCACATTTTCGAGGAAAAGGTCATGTTTTTTAGTTTATTAATTATATCAAATATGTTCCTCGCACAAGCACTAAACTCTATAAAGATAGCGTTTCTTCTTAAGTTTCAGTATAGCTTCGTTTTTCCTCCTTTATTCGTTCAGCTATGCTGTTGTGTATCTTAAAAAAATCCTGGTGATACATTAGTCACCTTCTCCGTCTGGATGTATGCGGCTTCAACTAACCATCGTTGTATTTTTGTTAAGTTAGTGTGCAATGCTTGGGCTTCGCTCCATTAGGTAGGTGTCCTTCTTGATCGGCATGAAGCACAATGGCTGTTGTTGTCCTGTGATTGCGTAAGTCGTTTTTGTGTTCTTGAACGCGTGTTTTTAGTCCCCTCCCTGTTTCACCGTAATATGACTTATCACATTTGCCACATGGAATTTTGTATACAATGCTATCTGGGTTTTGTTGTTTTGTTTTTGTTTTTCTTTCGTACTACTTGTCCGATCTTCTTTCCCGAGGTTGTGACAATATTGATCTCTGGCGCCATCAGCTTTACAATGTTGTCTGCTTGTGGGCTGTTAGGCACGACCAAGATAGTTTGTTACCCTGATTGTTTAAGTCTGTCTGCCCTGTCTTTTATTTTCTGAGCCTTCTTTTTCAAGACTATCATCAGAGCTTCTGGGAATCTTAACTTTGTGAAAGCCTTATTAATATAGTCTATTTCGTCGTGCAGGAACTCAGGTGAGTTGTCGCCTGTCCGTCGCGTCCAGCTGCGTCAGACACGCGCCCCACCGGTTACCGCCAAGACTAGAGACTTGATAGCGCGCCGCCAGATAGCCCTGCGCCATCACCTGCCGGAATATCGTGACATCAACAGGCTCTGTCGCTCTGCCATCCGTAGTGACTGCCAGGCGCATTTCCAACGCGAGCTGACAAGGTCGAAACCACATGAACTGTGGCGAGTATTGCGTCCACTCATTGGCCAGAAACAAGCTCAACACAATATACACAATATTACCGCTGATGCTCTTAACAACTATTACGTTACCATTGGACCAACAACTGCTGCTAGTGTACCCACTCCGGCTCGGCCTGTGCCTGTTCGTCTGCCGCGAGTCACTACCGGTACCTTCCGTGTTAGTGCTGTCGATATGGACACGTTGTACTGCACGTTGTTGAGCATGAAGAGCTCCACATCGACCGGTACTGACGGTATTAGTGTCCGTATGATCCAGACATTTTTTGAGGGGCTCGGTCACGCACTCCTGACCGTCGTCAACTCGTGCCTGACGACAGGGGAGGTACCTGCCGAGTGGAAACACGCGCTGGTCACACCCATCCCTAAGGGCAAGGTCAGCACCAACCCTAAGGACACACGACCCATTTCAATTTTACCCGCGGCTATGAAAATAGTAGAGCGTGTAGTTCAGTGCCAGCTTGTTGACTACCTGGAGTCACACCACCTGCTGTCCGCCGCGCAGCACGGATATCGCCGGCGGCATTCCACTGAGACCGCTCTTAGTGTCATAACCGATAGAGTATTGAGAGCTATGGACTGTGGTGAAATATCGGTGCTTGTACTATGTGATTTATCTAAATGCTTTGATGTTGTGCCGCATGATTTGCTCCTTAAAAAGCTAGCTCTGTACGGTATAGACACTTTCTGGTTCTCCAACTACCTCGCCGACCACACGCAGCAGGTGCAGATACGTCGGCGAGACGGCAGCGCAACCCTGTCACGGACCAAGCCCAATACCATTGGAGTGTACCAGGGCGGCAGCCTCAGCTGCGTGCTGTTCATGTTGTTTGCCAATGATCTTAGCTTGTATGCGCCTGAGTCGGTAACCACTGTACAGTTTGCGGACGACACGCAAATCCTTATAACCGGCAAGAAACACGACATTCACCAGTTGATCCGTACCATGGAGGACACGCTAGAATTGATGTACCGTTGGTTCAGTACACATGGGATGAAGCTGAACGCTGACAAAACCCAGATGTTAGTGCTAGGAACTCCGGCTATGCTACGCACTATGCCCGAGGTTAGGATCCGTTTCTGTGGCGCAGACATCATTGAAAGTAAAGTGGTGAGGAACCTAGGACTCGAAATGGACCGCCATCTTAACTACCAGGCCCACATAGATCGGCTTACACAGCGATGTAACGGTGCCCTGATCGCACTGAGTCACGCCCGACATGTCATACCCCGATCCGCACTGAAGCCCATCGTGCAGTCGCTTGCGGTGTCGATTGTCCGCTACTGTATATCTGTATATGGAACGTGTGGCGAGACCCAGCTTCACCGAGTGCAGAAGATTCTGAATTTTTGTGCTCGTGTTGTATGCGGTAGGCGCAAACGTGAGCATGTGACGGATGCGTTCCGTGACCTCAGGTGGTTCGATGCCAGAGAACTCGTTAGGTACCATCGATTGTGTGCTGTACATGACGTGATGACAGACCAGCCAGAGGCTTTAATGGCTACCTTTGGACTGGCTGCCAACCAGAAACACGACCACAATACCAGACGAGCTGGTGATATCACACTGCCGCGTATTAGAACTGAAGCCGGACGACGCAGGCTGTGTTACGGTGCTGTGCAGGATTACAACCAACTACCAATTGCGACCCACCACGCTGGATTCCGGCAGCGCCTGCGCGAGTATATTCTGCGTCAGACGTAGACTGAGCTGCCCAACGCGATATGCGCTATTTTAACATTATCTCTTTGCTTATGGCTTGAAGCGTGTTTCTGGCGATTATAGTGTATCCATTATATGTTTTAGTGTACTGACTCGCAAAGGTGAAAAGCCATGCATGTTGTGGACCCATTGTTTAATACACTATCTGTATCTGTATCTGAGCATATGCGGTAAGCCCTCAAAAAGAAACCAATCACTATTCCTGTCTTAGTTCTCTGACTGTGTGATGAAAAATAGTGCACAAAATCGTCCTTGTTAGTAGGTTTACGGTAGACAGAAAATTTTAGAGCATGTTCCGATCTCCTAATGACCACATCTAAGAACGGGAGTTTACCCTCCTCCTCCTCAAACGTGAACTGAATGGCTGGTTCTACATAGTTTAGTCGCCTTAACAGGTCATCTATGTCAGTCTCGTTAGGAATGAAGGCTATCATGTCGTCTACCTATTGAATAACTGCAGCTATAATTCATTGGGAGATAACACAACACACACTGAAAGTAATCCTGGAATTCATATTCTCCATGTAAACTGTAGGTCGATGTATTCTGCTGAAAAATTTGAGGAATTTCAACTATTTATACAAAGATCAAATATAGACTGGTCCATCATATGTGTGTCCGAAACTTGGCTAACTCATGACATTGAATCGACAAGATGCCTTGAGGGTTACAAATCTTTCTTTCAGAGTAGGGATGGTTCCCAAGGTGGGGGTGTGGCTATATTTATAAAGAATAATATTGAAACAGAACTTATAACTGGCAATAATCTGACTTGCACAGAATCGATTTTTGTTGAATGCAGAGTAAACCCCAAACTTAAATTCATAGTGGGCCAGGTCTATCGACCACCCAAACTGAATCCCGCCATTTTCCTGACTGAAATGGAGATCTGTTTAAAAATCATTACATCAAGGAACGCCACAGTAATTATCTGTGGTGATTTCAACTTCGATCTTTTCAAAGCAGACGAGGACAATATTGTTCACGATTTTCTCAGTATTTTCCTTGTATATGGCTTCCTACCTACAATCTGTAAGACCACCAGACTAGCAGAAAATAGATGGTCACTTATTGATAACATATTCTCCAATAATATTGACTTGATTGATAGATCCCACATAATTTTTGATGACTGTTCAGATCATTTTCCAGTATATATTACATGTAACACTCCAGTCTCAAAACCTGCCACTAAGTCAATAGAACGTCGTACAATATTTAACTTTAGGAAAATAAATGACTTAAAAAATAACTTAGTAGAATCCTTGGCGGAATTCACAAACATATCAGACCCTGAACTGGCCTGTAGTCAATTACTGCAGGCATACACAGACGGGATTGAAAAAATTAGCTTTAAAATCAAACAAAATCGAAAGTCGACCCCAGTAAATCCTTGGATCACCCCAGCGATTCTCTCATCCATTAACAGACGCCATGAGCTTTTTGCCGTCAAATGCATATATCCAACTGAACAAAACGAAAGCAAATATAGAAACTATAGAAACGTATTAAACAATATCATAAGAGCAGCCAAGCGTAAGTTCATTGAAACGGAACTTGAGAAGCATAAAGAAAATCCTCGTAAAATATGGGACATAATCAAAAGCGTAAGTAAGGGCAAAACCCAAGAGTTTCAGTTCCCATTATGTTTCCAAGGAATGCTAGGCGAGGAGATAAAAGACCCCAAAAAAATTGCAAACGAATTCAACAACTTTTTCACATCTATTGGTGAAAAACTACAAGAGAAAATTCCTCCTACAGAGGAAGACCCTGTCATTAATATTACAAAAGTTGCAGACTCACCACTCGTTGATTTTGAGGCCATTAGTGTAGATGAACTAAAATCCATTATAACTAACTTGAAAAATGTTGGGGCAGGGATCGACGGAATAAATGCCAAAATATTCAAAGGAACATATATCAGCATCATCAATCAGTTAACCCATCTAGTAAATATATGTTTAAGTAACGGTGTTTGTCCTAAACAACTAAAGATTGCCATGATCAAACCAATATATAAAGCAAATGCAAAACAGATGTTTAACAACTACAGACCAATTAGCATACTTCCATATATTTCCAAAATTCTTGAGAAGGTAATATATATCAGGCTTACTAGTTTTCTAACTATGAATAATCTCATAAGCAATTCTCAATTTGGTTTTCAGAAAGGCCTATAGAGAATGCCACTCGTGTTGTTGCAAGAACAGATTACAAAGGCCTTTGAAACAGGAAATGCAACATGTGGCATCTATTTGGACCTTCGAAAGGCCTTTGATAGTTAATTCGAGCATACTTATAGCAAAACTTAAAAAATATGGTGTAACAAGTACAGCCCTGAGGTTGATTACATCATACTTAACAGAACGCAAACAATGTGTAATAGTTACTGAAAATACTTCCGAACTACGCCATATTAATATTGGAGTACCACAAGGTTCCATCCTAGGACCATTACTATTCATCATATATATTAATGACCTTCCAAACACTTTCAATAATGCCACTTGCTTACTCTATGCGGACGACACTGCTCTTTTCTTTGAAAGCAACAATGCAACACACTTACAATCAATAATTAATGAAGAGCTACCCAAAATAAGTAAGTGGTTAAACATGAATAAGCTCTCCTTGAATACTGATAAAACTTTTTGCCAACTCTATAGCAACTCAAGTAAAATCACAAATGTGGATGTTGTTATAAATGGTAAGAATATCAAATTTGTTGATGTAGTTAAATAACTTGGTGTATACATAGACAACAAACTCTCTTGGCGCTATCATATAAATCACCTTGCAAGCATCATTGGCCGATACATAGGGATTATCTACCGCTCTAAATTCGTACTTGGGCGGAAACCATTACTTTTGCTCTACAACTCTCTTATATTGCCATATATAAACTACTGTTGCATTGTCTGGGGTAATACTTTCCCCACATATATAAACAGAATAGAAATTTTGCAAAAAAAAAGCTGTGCGAATTATAACCAGTAGCAATAGACTTGCTCATGCTGGTCCACTATTCAAAGACCTCAAATTACTGAAAGTACAAGATATAGCCAAGCTACAAATACTTGTTGTAATCCACAAAAAGATTCAAGGAACATTGCCAACAAGATTAGATCTACTTTTCAATATAAAGGAGCAACGAGACACCGATACCAGAACTATTCAACATGTAATTGAACCTTTCTCATTTAAACTTTATAGAACACAAACTATAGGATGGCAGGGACCCTGCCTATGGAATTATATCATAACCCCCCTGTTTCCTTTAATATGTGATGTTCCTTCCTCGAAACATATCATTAAGCAAGTCACCAAAAAACACTTCCTGCAATCTTACATTTAGCAATGGTTGCATTCTGTAGCATAACATGTAGAATTCATGACTAAGCACATATGTGGTATGTATGTATGTATATGTATGCATATGTGTGTGTGTATACATATATATATGTATATGTGTGTATATGTGTGTATATGTGTGTATATGTGTGTATATGTGTGTGTATATGTGTGTGTATATGTATATGTGTGCGTGTGCGTGTGCGTGTGCGTGTGCGTGTGCGTGTGCGTGTGCGCGCGTGTGTGTGTGTGTGTGTGTGTGTGTGTGTGTGTGTGTGTGTGTGTGTGTGTGGGTGTGTGTGTGTGTGTGTGTGTGTGTGTGTGTGTGTGTGTGTGTGTGTGTGTGTGTGTGTGTGTGTGTGTGTGTGTGTGTGTGTGTGTGTGTGTGTGTGTGTGTGTGTGTGTGTGTGTGTGTGTGTGTGTGTGTGTGTGTGTGTGTGTGTGTGTGTGTGTGTGTGTGTGTGTGTGTGTGTGTGTGTGTGTGTGTGTGTGTGTGTGTGTGTGTGTGTGTGTGTGTGTGTGTGTGTGTGTGTGTGTGTGTGTGTGTGTGTGTGTGTGTGTGTGTGTGTGTGTGTGTGTGTGTGTGTATCATAATAACACTGCGTGCATCATTCATACCATCGTATACTCACATTGAACAAATACTTATAATAACACATCAAGCATTGTCATCAAATACCTCGAATCATTGTAACTTAAAAACAAATAAAGTTTAGTTACACAAGCTTCATAGGTTATAATTATTAGTTATATAATTAAATAATTAGCCTTATATTATATAGCTATTGTAAGGTATAGCACAAGTAAGTTATGTTAAATATAGTTACACAATAAATCAGAGATGGAAATATATATTGGTTTTGACCAATATAAATACCTGTATTTCTTGTATACATTCTTGAAGTATAATTCATTTGATATCATTCGCGTAAGCCACCCCGACTAACTGGCGCTGGAATCTGGGTGAGACCGAACAGCAACAAGCTTTGCTTAGCTGGGAGGACTCACCGGGTTCCAGCAAAGACCTTCTGCTTGCCTAGACCAGGACCTGCCTTGCCCATCCTTTGTATGAATGAAAGTGTATCCTGTCTCACTGTATGGCAAACCTTTCTTGATACCAACGAGATCGGGGCAGCAGACAGTGAGACAAACCCTTGTGATCCTTACTAACTTGGTTATGTATGTGCAAATGTGAGAATGTACTATTCCCAGGGGGCCTAGTTGGGGGGCAGTCGCTTGCTGATTTCAGCAGCGACTACTTTCTGCCTTCTTTTTTACCACAGCTAACACACCACCGCCCTCCTCTCTTCATTGGCTTTTTTATTATTCCATTTCATAGCTGGGAGTGCCGCGACATTTTCTCTTTTGTTTTCTGGTGTTCACGTAAGGTGAAGTGCGTCGTTGGGATAGAGGGCGGGGGCACTCCTGGTCACCTGTTCATGGGTGGCGGCATAGAAAAAAAGTATACGTATCTATACATAGTGGCATTATCACCTAGAATTGGTAAGTAATGTTCCTTTTCCATCAGTTCCATGTACAGATTGGCCAGAACTGCACTCAACGGTGAGCCCATTGCTAATCCATTGATTTGCATGTACTCCTCTCCCTGAAACTCAAAACTACCAAGCTTAACGCATAGTCCAACCAGCTTAATGTAATCGTGTTTTGGAACAGGAAGCTCGATATCCCCCACCAAATCCAGTACCTCCTTTAAAGGGAGTGTGCCTACTCACATCGCTTAGTTGGGGTTATTGTTTATAGAACACAATTTTCTGAATTGAACCATTGCTTCATTTCTCCAGATTCACCCTAGTTGCTGAGATATTCAAAGACTCCAGGAATTTGCTTGGGAGCAAAAAGTTATCGGGTAGACTCCAGATGGCTTCCCACTACTAAAAGCACTGCAACTATCGATTACACTGCTAGCATATCGTTATCGCCGGCCAATAGCAATTCGAACAAACAGCTCGTGCGCCCTGATAGCAGCTGCCGAACAACAGAGCCTGGGCGGCCATCATGCTTGCATGCATCATGCTTGTCTTAGGTGCGTCGTTCACGTAACAATGTGTTACCTCTGATTACCTTCACCGTAGTGGGAATCGTTTTTTCGATATCGAAACGAAAAATAATCGAAAACAATATAAGTGAAAATTCAACTAAAGGGGCTCCAGATGTGAATTTTATCTTATCCAACCATCACAACAATAGGATTATTATTGTAGGAAAATTAATTTTGACAGTTCAAAGCAGTAGGTACACTCCCTTTAAGGCTCGCATAGCTCCATCAACAGAAACGTTGGTAAATATGGACTTAACATCGAAGCTAACCATTTTCTTACCAGTGTGGTTTACGTTCCTGAGTTTTTCCAAAAGATCTGCCGAATTCTTCAAGTGCGTCGGACTCCTTCTTCCTAAACATTGAGTTAAAGACTTAGCCAGATGCTTTGCAAGTCTGTGTGGCGCACTACCTATGCCAGATGTAATCGGACGCATTGGAACACCTTCTTTATGTGTCTTTGGCTGTCCTCTCATCGACGGTGGTGTAGGCTTCTCTTCTGAGAGATATTGCAGTCTTTTCCCCGAGCTTGTCTGACGTAATATCTTCCTAGTCTGTTTTGTAAACGTGCTAGACTTGGAATTACATGTTCCCTGTTTTACGCTTTCGTAGGTTGTACGATCCTGTAAAAGCAATATCATTTTAGATTCATAATCTTCTGACTTCATGACGACTACCCCGCCACCTTTACACCACACAGACTTGCAAAGCATCTGGCTAAGTCTTTAACTCAATGTTTAGGAAGAAGGAGTCCGACGCACATGAAGAATTCGGCAGATCTTTTGGAAAAACTCAGGAACGTAAACCACACTGGTAAGAAAATGGTTAGCTTCGATGTTAAGTCTTTACCAACGTTTCTGTTGATGGAGCTATGCAAGCTATGCAAAGGAGGTACTGGATTTGGTGGGGGATATCGAGCTTCCTGTTCCAAAACACGATTACATTAAGCTGGTTGGACTATGCGTTAAGTTTGGTAGTTTTGAGTTTCAGGGAGCGGAGTACATGCAAATCAATGGATTAGCAATGGGCTCACCGTTGAGTGCAGTTCTGGCCAATCTGTACATGGAACTGATGGAAAAGGAACATTACTTACCAATTCTAGGTGATAATGCCACTATGTATAGATACGTAGACGACATGATAGCCTTCATTCCTAACGAGACTGACATAGATGACCTGTTAAGGCGACTAAACTATGTAGAACCAGCCATTCAGTTCACATTTGAGGAGGAGAAGGAGGGTAAACTCCCGTTCTTAGATGTGGTCATTAGGAGATCGGAACATGCTCTAAAATTTTCTGTCTACTGTAAACCTACTAACAAGGACAATTTTGTGCACAATTTTTAATCACACAGTCAGAGAACTAAGACAGGAATAGTGATTGGTTTCTTTTTGAGGGCTTACCGCATATGCTCACCTGAGTTCCTGCACGACGAAATAGACTATATTAATAAGGCTTTCACAAAGTTAAGATTCCCAGAAGCTCTGATGATAGTCTTGAAAAAGAAGGCTCAGAAAATAAAAGACAGGGCAGACAGACTGAAACAATCAGGGAAACAAACTATCTTGGTCGTGCCTAACAGCCCACAAGCAGACAACATTGTAAAGTTGATGGCGCCAGAGATCAATATTGTCACAACCTCGGGAAAGAAGATCGGACAAGTAGTACGAAAGAAAAACAAAAACAAAAAACAAAACCCAGATAGCATTGTATACAAAATTCCATGTGGCAAATGTGATAAGTCATATTACGGTGAAACAGGGAGGGGACTAAAAACACGCGTTCAAGAACACAAAAACGACTTACGCAATCACAGGACAACAACAGCCATTGTGCTTCATGTCGAGCAAGGACACCTACCTAAATGGAGCGAAGCCCAAGCATTGCACACTAACTTAGGTTTATATAGTGGGCTTTAGGTAGACTGGGTCTATTCAGGGTCCACATCATGGAAGTGGTCAGGACTAGTGGTTGTCGGTCAGCGCCTTTTTACTGCGGCCCAATGTCGGTCGAGACGATTTTTAAAGCTGTTGACAGTAGGGGCTGAGCTGACCTCTGCTGGTAGTTGGTTCCATGCAGTCGCCACTTGATTTGCGAAGAACTTGCTGCGAGGTTTTAGGTTACATCTTCTGACTTCCAGCTTCAAGCTGTGTCCCCTAGTCCGAGTATCCTCACACAGCTTGAAAAATTATGTGTGGTCTACTGCTACTTTATTTGTCAGCAACTTGTATGTCTCGATTAGGTCCCCTCTCCTTAGTCGGTCCTCGATGCTTATCAGATTTAATCTCTTCAGCCTTTCTTCGTATGTCCAATGCTTGATTCCTCGTACAAGCTTTGTTGCTCGACGCTGGACTGATTCGAGGACCTTGATGTCCTTCCTAAGGTATGGGCCGACCGCCTGTATGCAGTACTCAATGTGGGGACGAACATAGGTAGTATACAGTACTCTGAAGCTGGAGACCCTGAAGTTAGGAAAAGCCATCCTTAGTTGACCTAGCGCGGCTGATGCTTTCTTGGCAGCTATTTGGCAGTGTGCGGTCGCCTTGAGCGTATCAGCTACGTGCACACCGAGGTCGCGCTCAAGCTTGCTTTCATCTAGCTTCTCACTTGAACCGCTTGGCTGCTTAATGTTATATTTATGACAGGGGTTTGAACGGCCGACATGCATCACTTTGCACTTTGGAGTGTTAAATTGCAGGAGCCAGTTCTCCGACCAGTTTGCTAAGATGTTCAAGTCTTCTTGCAGAACTTGGACGTCTGAGATGCTCTTGATGCCTCGGAAGACCTTTGCATCATCAGCAAACATCTTGATGTCGCTGTTGGTCAGTTTTGGTATCTCATTCACATACAGTACAGAGAGTACTGGGCCCAAAACTGACCCTTGAGGCACACCACTGGTCATTTTCACATCACTTCTTGCCATCTGTCACTCAAGAAGTTGTCCATCCATGTCAAGACTTGACCCTTCAGCCCATAAGCACTGAGCTTCCTAAGAAGACGCCTGTGTGGCACAGTGTCAAAAGCCTTCCGGTAATCACAGTACACAATATCTATTGGTATCCCATCATCAACAATGTTTGTCCATTTCTCGAAGGTTTCTAAGAGGTTTGTCAAGCATGATCTCTTCCTCATGAACCCATGCTGGTGGACAGACATCAGTTCATGTAGTTCCAGGTGCTCTGTAATATGTTTTCGGATTATCCGCTCCAGTATTTTGCAAGGTTGGCTAGTTAAACTAACTGGCCTGTAGTTTTCTGGTTTCTTTTTTCCTCCCTTCTTGTAGATGGACACAATTTTAGCAAATTTCCATTCTTTGGTAGTCACTCACTCAAATCACTCTTTCACTCTTTATCACAAATCACTCTTTAAGTGATTTCCGGTATAGTAGGCAGAAGGGGTAAGCTAACTCACTGGTACATCTCTTTAACAAGATAGCGGGGATACCATCTGGTCCAGCAGCTTTTGTCTCATCCAGTTGACTAAGTTGGCTTCTAACTTCACTAGGGGTGATATCAAAACTGTGCAGTGTATCTTTTGGCAGGACTTGCTCTGGAAACTCTGGCAGGTCTCCTTATCCCTCCTCAATAAATACTGACTGGAATAATTTATTTAAGGTGTCAGCAGCTTCCTTATCTGTTTTTGTTAATTGACCCTCACCATCTTCTAGCACACTCACTTTTGGTATTGTTCTCTGTTGTAAACGAATATACTTGTACAATGCCTTGGGGTCGTTCTTCACGTTCCTGGCAATGTGTTCTTCATATTTTGAACGTGCCTCTCTGATTCTTTGTGTTGTTTTGTTCCTCTGTGTGGTGTATAACTGAAAGTCTTCTGGCTCCTTTGTTCTTATGTACCTTTTCCACAGCTTGTATTTCTGCACAACTTCTTTTGTTAAGCTGCGGTTCCACCATGGTTTGTCTGGTCTGTGGGACTTCCGTGGTACCCAGATGTGTATGTGCTTTTCTAAGTTTATATTGATCATGTTCTTGATGAACCCCCAGGCTCCTTCTACATCCATGTCTTGGAGTTTGGACTAGTCTACTTGATTCAGGTTTGCCTGTATCTCCTGATACTCTCCTTTTTTGAAGTTTCTTCTTCCATTGTGAAAGAAGTTTTCCTTTGCTTGAGTGGTGTTACCTTTTAGAATGTATTTCCATTTCAGTATGACATGGTCACTTTTGCCAACAGGATCCGTCATCTCCATGTCATCTATCACTGAGTCCTGACTACTGAAGACTAAGTCCAGCTGCGACGGATTTTGACCAACCCTGTACCTAGTCAGACATTCAACCTTTTGTTGCCAGTACAAATCTTGTGTTACATTGAAGAATTGGGCTTGGGGTGAGTCTGGTGGTCCTTCTACCAATCCTTCCTCCCAGTTGATCTGGGGATAGTTAAAATCCCCCATCACAATTGCTGGTACTGAACCCCCTTGTCTTGTTTGGAAAAGTAGGTCAATCAGTCCCTTATTACTCATGTCAGGATTGTTAGGGGGTCTGTAACAAACCCCTACTAAGAGTTTTTCAATTCTTGTTAATCTGATATAGCACCAGGCAGCCTCTTTAAATTCATCATTGTTAAGATTATTACATTCTAACACTTCAAATTTATCATGTACAAGTAAGAGTACTCCACCACCTCTATTATCATCCTGTCTGTTATATCGGATTGCTGGATGATATCCTTCAATATTAAGTTTCTCTTTCATCCAAACCTCTGTGACACCAATCACATCAGGCTCATCAATTTCCAATCTCCCTTCAAACTCATCTAACTTGTTGCGTAAGTTGCTTGCATTTGTGTACCAGAAATTAATAAATATTTTGCCCTGCTTGCTTTGTTCCCCAGATTCTATTGTTCCTCCTTTACCTAGTTTCCCCTGTTCAGTTTGCATCATAGCCTTGTACCCTTTACTAGCAATCCTGTCACCTGTGTTTTTTCTTTGGCTCTCAAACATTCATTCATTCTTTTCCCTTGGGACAACTCGTCCCCGAAAGATTCGATGAGCTTCCTTTCCTCTTTTGTTGAGCTCTTCTCGTAGCCTCTTTTGCTCCAGCCTTTCATTCCACTGACAGGTCTCTTGTCAGGTATATGTTGGGGAAACCAACATCCCGAAGCTTCGTTCGTCTCTGAATGAGTTTATTGACATTCTCTCTGTTCTTCAACTTGAGTAACATCAGTCTTGGCTTAGATTCTTCAGATCCTTCTGGTTTCTTCCCAAGTCTGATAACATTTACAACTTCCATGCCAGTCGCTTCAGCCTCATCAAACAGAGCTGATACGACATTCTGAAAACTTGCGTAATCATAGTTCTTTCGTTCTTCAGCGTTGGCCGACTGACATTCAGGTATGTTGTGCAACAATACATTTTTCTCCCTGACTTCTTTTTCATCTTTGTTCCTCACAAACTCCTTGATCTCCTGTGCACTTTTCTTCAGCTCTTCTGAGAACTTTGGCATTGCTTGCACAGCCTCTTTTTGTTCTTTCAGATTTTCTTCTGTTCTGGTCTGTTGTTCCTTGATTTGCTCGACTACCATTTTCTCCATGCTTGAGATTTTGTTCTCTAACTTTTTTCCAAAGTCTTCTTTGGGTTTGTTGTCCCTCAGCACAGCCAGTATGTTTCTCTCCACTTGTTCTATCCTAGATATAACATGCTTTCCAACATCCATCATTTCCAAAAACTTTGGTTTGCACTCTATACAAAGCCAAATAAAGTCATACTTGGCATGTGCCCTAAAGGCATCGATGGTAAGCCCCTGACATTTTGGATGGTACCATGCCTTGCAAATGTCACACATAATGCAGTCCTCTTTGTCAGTAAGAACAAGTCCACACTCCTTAACGCCCCCTTTGCATGATTGTTTAGCTTTTTTGGACTTACCAGCTATTTGCCAGGCTCCCCCCTGATCACCTTGTCCCTGACTTTGTTCACCATGCTGTCCAGATTCCACTGCATCTTCAGTATTTTGATTCTCACTACGATCTTCCATGGCGTTTTGCTGCGATTGTGATGCGGTTGATGCAGAGCGTCCCCTAGCGCCGGCCATACCAAACTGCTCTGATATTCAGTTTTTTTTTACTTTTCCTGATTATAGATATAACTTAAACTATTTCAAGAATTTCCAGAATAATTCTTTACTTTCAAATTTGTTCTATTTCATTTTTCTCTTGTATCTCAGTCTTCTCATTCCATTCACTAGTCGACCCTTGGCCTTGACTGGACCGCAGCGGCGCACGTCTGACCAGGGCCAGGATCAGAAAGTGGCGCACGTCTGACCAGGGTGAGGATCGGAGAGGAAGTGAAACTTAAAAAACTTAGCAAAAATACAATGATGGTTAGTTGAAGCCGCATACATCCAGACGGAGAAGGTGACTAATGTATCTCCAGGATTTTTTTTAAGATACACAACAGCATAGCTGAACGAATAAAGGAGGAAAACCAAAGCTATACTGAAACTTAAGAAGAAACGCTATCGATCGATTGGAAGTATATGAGATTCTTCATGATGGAAGATGTTTCTGTAAAATTGTGTAATAATTTTGGATGACTTTTTGATACATGTATTATGTCGCCGAAATCATATCTATCTTGTATTTTGCCCATTGACTAAGCAATAAACGTGAAACGTTGGGTAATTATTAGTTTTTTAGCTTAAAATAAGTTTCAAAATATGAATTTTTAGATTAAAATAAGGCCTTCCAATCACTTGTTCTACATTTGTCACATAAATACTCTTAACATGTAGAATAAGTATACAATATTCAATTTGCCTATATAAAGGTGTGCAAAAGCGGAATATCGCCGCCAGCTGTTTGCACAATCAAAAAGTTGATCGCCGCCATAATTTTCAGATACCTGTAATCAATTTGTTGATTGCAGTAAATCATCCAATGAACGCTCATTTTTTTTTTAAAGGTAGCTTTCATATCAATATACTGTGCATATTCATATTTTTACTTGCTGATTCTGTGGTTCTGGGTTTATTTCATCGCTTGATTATTAAAATATTGACGTTTTACTGAAGGCCTGCAAGCATGCCCTTATAAGGGCATCACTCCACCCACTTCAATCAACTTTTTGATTGCCTCCCCGTAGTTTGCCCAACTGACATGGTGCTCTTTTGCTTGGATGGCTTGTGATCCCAGTGCATGATCTTAAGAATGAAGTGTGTCATGATTTGTAACTGTACTGTATTTGGTAATTTTACTTGGCATTGCCACATTCCCGTATGAAAACGTGGCAGGAACGTCAACGAGATATTTGGGGCAGACCAAATCCTGCCCCAAATGGGGAGTACTGGGGCCTTGTAAATGGGGCAGAATTTGCTGGATCAAATGTCGCTCCTCAGCAGTGTTGGAAAAGTTCACGTTTGTTGGTTCCATATACACCAACACATTTTGTACTCCCAAATTGTGACTGGTAAAAATTGATTTTTTTTGTACTCCTCAGAAATATCTATTGTTTATTAACTCATAAAAGTGTTTGTTGCAGAGAAAACCTGTTCATAAAAGGTTGACTTCTGGCTTGGAAAGTTGGACTGAATTGTAGCCAACACCACAATTACCTCCATCCACCCACTGCCACTGGATTAAAATAAAAGCTTAGGCAAAGACAAACCCAAGTCCCAACTTGAACTGTTAACAAACCAAACAAAGTTATAAAGTTTCCTTGAACAAACCCAACTCACAAGGCAAACACCGTCAGCAAAAACAAATCTCCACCGTGTGCCCAAGGCAATAGATACCAGGTAGCGTAGTCCCACTGCGCATCCTTCTGCGCAGGTGCCCGAATGACGTCATAGAGGGTGTCAACCAGCCGGGAGGCTGCCGCGTACGCGTTCAATTGACCAAGTTCAAACGCGAAACAAATCGTTTTCCCGTGATATTACAAAAACAATTTAGGATGGAATTAATTTATCTATATTTAGACTGTTCGAATCGGCACGATATATCTTATTTTTAAGTCATTTATATTATATTTCGGCGATTTCCGAACAGGCAGATATCCATAACAGGCACTGTGTGCAGCCGGCATCGGTCAGCGGCCGATCCGGTGCAAGTAGGCTGCTCCGAACCGCTCCAGTGGCCGGCCCGGAACTGGTACACATCGACATTCGACCGCAACGAGTTGGTCCTCCATTTCGAACAGGCCCGTGCAGTCAGGTCACCATGACAGACCTGTACCAACCGTCCGGTCAACTCCGCTGCCAGGTGGAGATGGAGCCTCGGGAGACGGCTTTCAGGACAGTCCAAACGTCGATGAGTGTTTAGTTGGGGAGGTCACCGGTTTCTCGAGTGATTTCATTCTGGATGGACACACCTTCACGAGGTGGACTCCGTGGGAATTAACCCGCCCATGTCGTGGCGAGCGGCAGGGGTCCCAGTCCGCCCTCTCGGAGCCTAAGCCCCTAGGCTGCATCCCTGGCTAATGAGGTATTGTTTAAAAAAAACTTTGAGCTTGGTAGCTGGGAGGACCGGGGGAGGGGGTCATCGAGTGAGCTCCGAGAGTCAGGCGGCCTGTTCCTCCTACCTAGGCCTGACTCAGGCCCATAGCCGTAGTCGCGAGCTCCTGCTCGCGTTGCGTCGATGCGCAAACATTTAAGTTATAGTTTTCGTGATTAGTCAAGTGTCATTTTGTTAGGACTCTACTTCAATATAGCATGCATGGCAGAGGTAAAAAACGTGGATTAGTCTAGTTATTAAGGCGGTGTTCTGAGAAGTGGGAGGACCCGTGCTCAAATCCCGGTGCCGCTCACTCTCCGGACTGCTGTCCCCAGCTCTAATCCGGACCAGGTGCGGGGCGAGCTCCCACGCAGAGCAGTGGGAGCAGGAGCCCTCCTGTGATTGGGCACCATAGTCTCGTAGGAGGACTAGGAAATATATAAAATAAGATAAATAGGTCCCTTGTGGGCTGATGAAAATGGTAGTTATGTTTTTAACCCGCGCCGTGCCGGGAGGGGCGTCAACCTCCCTCAGGGTTTCCGGCGGCGCGCCGTTTTTAGCACAAGTGTTCGGGCATCAATTGCACACATTGTGTGAAATTTGTGTGGCTGTAGGTTACCGGTAAATCAGTATAAATCAAAATAAAGGTGTGGTGACTGGTGAGCGCGCCATCAACACGTAACCGTCGAAGTGAGATATTGTACTATCCCAATAAACTGAAATACGAATAAAAAGCGCCACTCAGAATGTCCAAAATGTTATTGGATGCCGGAAAACCTTCAACAAACAGTTCACCCACACCACGACCCACGTACCGCGTGTATGCACCGAAACTCGGTACACTATCGGCTCGCAGAACAATATGACAAAACGCGATGGTGAGACATCCGACATACCGTCGTTGATTAAAAAAGCAGATCAACAGTCGTCTCATCACATGCACAATCGGGCACCATCAGCAGCAGTCACCGCAGCCACACTGCACCGTCCTACCGCTGGCTGTTGACGTGTTGCCGAATCTGATTCTGGTCACATTCTGGTCACGCCTGTCGAGCCGCTTGCCGACGAGCTTCTGGCGCAGCCATCTGATACGCAGGTGAAGCCGAAAGTGTACGAGCCGGCGCGCCACGCGTATGTCGAGATGAGGGTACCGAGCGCTGATGGCCCCCACCAGCCGCTTCATAATACCCGCCTCGCGGCTGAAGGTTTCGGCCATGATGCCACAGAAGATGTCATCGAAGTTCTCCACCACATCCATCCACCAGCGATGCGGGAGGTGGAGCCGACCGCGGCTGATGGTGGACAGCCAGGAGCTGGGCACCGACTCCAGCATGGCGTCTGTCGCAGCTGAGATGACGCAGCCCAACGATGGTTCGACGTGGAGCATCTTGGACGCCACGCACCCAGCGACGAATGCCAGGCCTTCACGCTCTAGGTCCAGCTCGCAGTCTTCCTGGCCAGGCCCAGCAGCCTCAGTGACTTTCTAGAAGGCGTGGTCGAGCTCGACCACATCCTCTTCGTCCACCGGGTCGATAAACTGAAACATACATTTGGTACAAATCAGCGATGAGTACAGCTGAACGACTCGCATATAAGGTTTTGCTGATATGGTGGAATGATATATACAAGGAGATTTACGATCATAAGTATCTTAATCAGCCATAATGGGAATTTGATTTATCGGATATTTCTTCAATAATTACCTGTAGGTATTCAGTACAAAAAACTTAGCATAGTAACCAGGCCAATCATGTTCTTGCAACGCAACAAACCACAGGATTTGGTGACTTCGGCTGTAAATGGTTCAGGCCGTCGGCCAAATAAATAAATAAATAAATGTGTTGCAAAGTTCGAACTTCGTCAAATCAAACGATAATAGCACGCAAGCCAAATATATTACATTTGTATAATCTTAAAAAAACGTGAAAGTGTTTTAATGAATGTGAATAACGATTAGCATTCAAGAACAAATCTGTTGAATTTAGGATTTACACCTTACCTCGATAGTCACGCCATCCAGTTCAGACATGCTGAGAGTGGAGCTGGTGCTTGGTGGAGCCACAGGAGGTTGGCCAGTGCTGAGGTAGTCGGTGGGACCTGGCTCCACCTCGACGTCAGAGCTGACGGGGCCATCAGCATCGCCTTCAGCCGCTGGCGAACTTCAACACCGCATCGCCCTCAGCCGCTGGCGAACTTCAACACCGCATCCGGGTTCGCGTTCTGTCCGCCCATGCCTCGGAGCTGGCTGAAAGCGTTCTCGAGGCAATCTTGGTTCAGTCTGGAAGTGAAGATGTAGCTCAGCTGACCCGGGTACGCTGCTCTGAGGTCTTCGTACAGTCCACGCACCGACGCTGAACTGCGGAGGATGCCCCGCCGCTGGAACGGGAGCAGCGCTGCTGGTGAGGCCGTGCCGGGCCGACGTCTGGCACCAAGCTTCCGGGCGTTGGCGATCAGGTCGTCCATGTCCCGCAGGGTTGAGTCCTGTGCTGCTTTTGCGGCATCCGAGCTCCCGTAAGCATGCCGCTCCAGCTTGGCGTCGCTGCTGCACCGGCTGTTTATCGTGTCGAACCAGCGGTCCACTGTCCGGACGGCTCGGCCAATTGCTGGTTTGGCGAGCACAGTCTCCATGGCCGCGGCCACCGTGCCGGAGAAGAGCTGCGTGGCCAGGTACACCCGCTGGGCGGTCTGGTTACGGGCCTGGAACAACATTGAACCCAAATCAGATTGCAGAAGTTGCAGTTAATGCACTTACAGTTGATGTAGTTTATTAATAACTATATAAGTAACGAATTATTAAATAAATATTTAAGGAAACCAACGAGAATGTAGGATAACTTCAGAATCAGAGCGGTTTTTTGACATAAGTTATTGACGTTTTGGACACTTTAAAGCTAGTTGTGTATCCAAACTCCAAAAATTGGAGAGGAGGCACATCAACACCCTCCCGTCTCCACTGTGTCAGAGCCCTTGTGAGTAAGTGTCTCTGTCACTTGAAAAAAGTGACAAAGTGAAAGTCAAAACTTGAAGAAAAAAATCAACATGAGATAATTACCCCAGATTAATTTCAGTCACGACATCCCAATGGATTGTGTTGGCACCGTTTCCGAAATATTTGTTTGCATTTTCTGCGCCACAGTCGCTAATTTTCTCCAAGGGAGTGCTTAAAATGATGCAAAATATTGAAAAGACAGCTAAATTGCTGCTTTGTCAAATATCAAGAACGGTTGACCTAAAACAGATTTTAACAATAAAACGTGAAGTTCTGTTCAATAAAACATGTAAATGCGTAACATTAAGTCATATTCACTCACGCAAATTGTATACAAAGAAAGAAAAGTGACACCCTTTTGCACGTCATTTGCTCAAACCGCCCAATCACGTTGGGGGCATGCGGACGACGCAGGCCTGCGTGTGCCCTTCACGCGGGTTATTTGCGCTGAAAGCGCCGCATTCTGTAAAGAGCAGCCCCCACCAGTAACGGTTGGCAGCACTCGGGCGTTTGGGCGTTAAAAACCTACTACACCATAGGGTTCCCATGTTAAATCGATGATTTTCAGACGAAGCTGGCTCGTAACCTATGGTACATATTTTAAATCTGACTTCTGGAACAGATAGCTACAAGCCTTAGCTACAACGTTTTTATTTATCATTTTTCGATATTCCGGGTTTAAAGGAGTTAAATGGGCTTGGGGGTTAAAAAATGTCGGAACGACCGCTGATCGCTTCCAAATTCCACTACAGTACTGAAATATACACTACTTCGACTACTACTTCGTAGTAGAATTTAATATGAACGCTTCCAAATGCTACTATATGTACTGTAAATACACTACTTTGACTACTACTTCGTATATTTGCTGGCGTTTAATTCAATAAATAAAGATGTAATCTATAGAAATATAAGTTATTGATAGCAAACAATACCATTAATTTATAATAGACAAAACTATTACGATACAAATTATATCTTGTCTAATTCATTTGGGTGTTACATTCCTTACTGTTCTGCCCGTTGTTCTATTACCCTGGTAAAGAGTCTCGGCAATTAATTTATCGTAACATCGCAACACAACAGCCACAGCGTAGAGACCGGGGAATATAATATAGATCGCTGACGGCTGACGGTCTGCTAAGCGCCGCATTCGGTAAAGAGTCTCGGCAATTAATTTATCGTAACATCGCAACACAACAGCCACAGCGTAGAGGCCGGGGAATATAACATAGATCGCTGACGGCTGACGGTCTGCTAACCCCTTCCTTCCCCCCCCCCCCACCCCGGGTCAACAACTTGACGGCTGACGGCCAGCTACAATCACTTGACAGCTATCACAGCTACAGCTACAATGACGGCTGACGGCTGACGGCCAGCTACACAGCTACAGCCTAACCCCCGCCCTCCTCCCCCACTCAACAACTTTTTGGAAATACGCCACTGGATTTGCTCCCCCCCCCCCACAACCCACGGATCCTCTCCCGACTGATTTTGTCATTAGTCCTTGATTAAAAAAAAAATAGAGATAGACGAATTGTAGTTCCTGATGACCTTGTCATACCTCATGAGTTTCAAATCGATCGTTCCAAAACTCTTTCTTTGGTAGTGTTCTGATTGGTTTTTGAGGTAGGGTCACTTAACGTGACCTGGTGACCTGACCTGACATGACCCTGACATCAAATTTAGTCAGAAGATGCAAAAGAGATGTATCAATAGCTGTGCCAAATTTCATGGCGCTGCGTGGAACGGTTCCGGAGATATCGACCTGAGAGACTGACGAGAGTACAACTATTAGGAGTACAAATGTAATTAGAGTAGGTCCCTATGCCACAACACAGTGTGACCTACTCCAATTGCCCCACCAATTATTCTCCCGCCTCAGAAAGAGAACAAGTACTCTGTAAAAGAGTAACAATTACTTTTCTGACGGCAAAACGCACTGGGATGCTGTTATCTCCGTAACATGTTGACTCACATTTGTGACGTCAGAAGCCTATTCGGTTTTGACCAATCGACTAGCTTGATTGAGAGCTGTACCAGTATGGATAGCCGTTAGCTCCCTTGTACCTGTGACGTTTGCCATTCGCTCATAGAATAGTAGCGAGTAGTGAAACAACAGCCTTTGTCATTGTTTGTTGGTGACGCACACGCGGCGCACATGTGAGTTGTGATTACTGATTATTGTGTGGGGTTGATTCAAGGGGGTTCGCTCCGCCTATTTAACATGGGGAAAAAGGGCGACAAATATTAGCAACGTCCTCAGCTTGGTCTTGTTCACGCATCTAATCATGAGCCAGGTTTTGCTGCCAACAGCTTTTTAGCCAATCAGCGTCTGACACTCTCCACGCTCATTGGTCGACGGCTGATGACGAGGATGAGGGTCAGAATAGTCGAACATCATTTGCTTACGTAACGTTAATTGCATGGCGCCGTGCGTAGGGCATGGGTGTCTAGGAGCTTTTCGAGGATTTTTCCTAGTTCGAAAAAACGTTCAGAGTTGTATAAATGTATATGTGAAAGGTCAATTAATTCTGATGCGATGTAATGTGACGTATTTACTATTTAGAGACCGCACGGCGCGGGAGAGCTCCTGCCACGTACAGCGCCCTGGCGCGTGCGTTGCCAGGCAACTAGAGTTGCAGAATTCTGGTCCCAGCGTCCCAGCGCTGGGACCAGACCTGGTCACGGCCGTGACTGAAGCTGTGACTGGCAAGGCCAGCGCCATAGGGTTAGCATTGCAGCGCCGTGACGAAAGCTGTGACTTGCCAGCTCATGCCGTGGCCGTGACTGGGCTGTGACCAAAGATCTCGGATTTTCTGCACTGGTCTCCACAGGCAAAAACACATTGCGTCTCGCCGCGGCACCGACTAGCGGATCCAGGGAGAGGGGGGAGGGTATGGCGGCCATGCCCCTCACCCCGACAAACTTCTAGACAAACCTGAAATCGGCGCAAAATTTACACATTTCCTGATATAGAACAAAATCCAAGCAACTTTTACTAAGGAAAGTTTGTTTTAAATCAGCTATCAATGCATAAGCAAGCGAAATCCGATGAGTTTTCAAAATTGTGTGAGACTTTTTGGAATCTCCCCCAAAAAACGTTCCCCTCCCCCACCACCACCGTTCTGGATCCGCCAATGGCGGCGCCTGGTGGGCCGGCGTCGGCTGGAGACGCGGTGAGTGGGCGGGATGGTGTGGTGCGGAGACGCGGGCGGGAAGTGTAATTTTAAACAGTTACTTTGAATCAGGCACGTAGCCAAGGGGAGGGCGGCGGGGGCGGCCGCCCCCTCCTGGAGGCCAGGAGGGCCCTTTTTAGCGCGCGAGGGCCCTTTTCGGCGCGCGCAGCGCGCCGAAAAGGGCCGACGAGACCGCGCGAAGCGCGGTATCATAGGCTCTTTACTACACGAAGCTTGGTCTTTAGAGAGTTTAGAGGACTTCAGAGACCCTTTAGGGCCATCAGGGCCCTCTCTGAAAGACCAGAGGGCCCCTTGGACGTTCAAAAGAGCCCTGTGCATGTCAGAAGGGCCCCTGGCCAGACCGAAAGGGCCCCTGAGCGGGTCAGAGGGCCCCTGAGCACGTCGAATGGGCCCCCTGAACACGTCGAATGGGCCCCTAGCCAGCACAGAGGGGCCCCTGGGCAGGTTGAGAGGCCCCTGAGCATGTCGACAGGGCGACAAAGCGACCTACGCAGTCCTTTTCCAGGTCATAAGGGCCCCTGAGCAGGCTGGAGGGCCCCTGGACAGACCAGAGGGCCTCTGGGAAGTTAAGAGGGCCCCTGTGCAGGTCAGAGGGGCCCTGACCAGACCGAAAGGGCACCTAGGTGGGTCAGAAGGGCCCCTGAACATGCCGAATGAGCCCCTAACCAGCACGGAGGGGCCCCAGGGCAGGTCGGAGGGCCCTCGGAGCATGTCGCAAGGCGACAAAGCAGCCAGTGCAGTCCCTTGCTAGGTCGGAAGGGCCCCTTAGAAGGTTAAAGGGCCCCTGGAGAGACCAGAGGACCCCTGGAAAGTTAAAAGGGCCCCTGCGCAGATTGGAGGGGCCCCTGACCAGACCGAAAGGATCGGAGGGGCTCCTGGGCAAGTCAGAGGGGCCCCTGGCTAGACCGAAAGGGTCCCTGGGCCGGTCGGAAGGCCTCTTGAACATGCCGGATGAGTTCCTAGCCAGACTGGAGGGGCCCCTGGGCAGGTCGGAGGGGCCCCTGAGCAGGGGCGCCGGATTGCGGGGGCAGGGTACTCAAAATTCCCCCCCAGTCGAAAATCCTGGGGGGCAAAGGGTAGTTTTGCCCCCTCCCCCATATTTTAGCCTGCTCAATCTGGGGGCAACATGACCCTTCCCCTCCCCAGGATTTGCATTTGAGGGGGGGGGGATTTTGGGTACCCTGCGCCCCGCAATCCGCCGCCCCTCAGTTCAGTTCAGTTTATTAGAACATTCCATAGGTATGGGTATTACTGTTCCACGTCGGGTACATAAATGGGCAAAACCCATACGCAAATACATTGTAAGAAGAAACACCGTAAAACACTGCAAAACGACAAAGTAAAACGAATCAGAGGCACGGTAAAAAAACATGCTAAGACTTAATTAAGAGCATGGCATATCCTGTAACGCCGCCTTGAAGGCGTTGACTGTGTGCTTATTTCGGATAGATGGCAGGAGTACACTCCACGCCAAAGCCGCACGGTGGGAGAACACCCGCTGCGATGCACTCTGGTTGCATTTGGTCACATGCAGGTCACCTCTCTCAGAGGCGCGAGTCCGCCATGTCGACACGTCGCTCCGTCGGGTGAACATTTCCCGAATCGCTACAGGCGAGTCATCGTGCATCAGTGCGCTAAACATTTTGACAAGGTCACGGCGCACTACCAGAGTCTCGATCCTTGGCCAGTTCAGTGACTTAAGAGCCGGTGTAATGTGGTGATACGTTTTGAATCCAGTGACGAGCCTCGCTGCAAAGTTAATAACTTTTTGAATTTTGTGTAGCTGACCCTTGGCAGCCGCAGCCCACACGCTCAGGCAGTAAGTGATGTGTGGAAAAACGTAGGCCTGAATGCTAATTTTGATGACATCACTGGAGAAGTAATGCCGAAACTTGTACAGGGTTACAATAATTCGGCTACATGTCTGGACTACAGCCGTCACATGCGCGCCACCAAGTCAGCCCGGCGTCGATAATAACGCCCAGAACCTTGACCTTCTTCGAAGGTCGTACTGTCGAGTCGCCGATTTTGAAGTAGAAGTTTGCCGACTTTTTCAGATTTTGCCTGGACCCGACTAGCATAAGGT
>JAXIVJ010017740.1:0-25284 GCA_036785665.1 Chirona hameri | reverse complement strand
ATATATATATATATATATATATATATATATATATATATATATATATATATATATATATATATATATATATATATATATATATATATATATATATATATATATATATATATATATATATATATATATATATATATATATATATATATATATATATATATATATATATCTATATCTATATCTATATCTATATCTATATCTATATCTATATCTATATCTATATCTATATCTATATCTATATCTATATCTATATCTATATCTATATCTATATCTATATCTATATCTATATCTATATCTATATCTATATCTATATCTATATCTATATCTATATCTATATCTATATCTATATCTATATCTATATCTATATCTATATCTATATCTATATCTATATCTATATCTATATCTATATCTATATCTATATCTATATCTATATCTATATCTATATCTATATCTATATCTATATCTATATCTATATCTATATCTATATCTATATCTATATATCTATATCTATATCTATATCTATATCTATATCTATATCTATATCTATATCTATATCTATATCTATATCTATATCTATATCTATATCTATATCTATATCTATATCTATATCTATATCTATATCTATATCTATATCTATATCTATATCTATATCTATATCTATATCTATATCTATATCTATATCTATATCTATATCTATATCTATATCTATATCTATATCTATATCTATATCTATATCTATATCTATATCTATATCTATATCTATATCTATATCTATATCTATATCTATATCTATATATCTATATCTATATCTATATCTATATCTATATCTATATCTATATCTATATCTATATCTATATCTATATCTATATCTATATCTATATCTATATCTATATCTATATCTATATCTATATCTATATCTATATCTATATCTATATCTATATATATATATATATATATATCTATATATATATATATATATATATATATATATATATATATATATATATATATATATATATATATATATATATATATATATATATATATATATATATATATATATATATATATATATATATATATATATATATATATATATATATATATATATATATATATATATATATATATATATATATATATATATATATATATATATATATATATATATATATATATATATATATATATATATATATAATATATATATATATATATATATATATATATATATATATATATATATATATATATATATATATATATATATATATATATATATATATATATATATATATATATATATATATATATATATATATATATATATATATATATATATATATATATATATATATATATATATATATATATATATATATATATATATATATATATATATATATATATATATATATATATATATATATATATATATATATATATATATATATATATATATATATATATATATATATATATATATATATATATATATATATATATATATATATATATATATAAATATATATATATATTTAATGGAAATTACAAACACATTCATGTTATCTTCTTTCTTTTGGGGGGGGGGGGGGGGGCATCAGCCAATACTAAGGGGCCCACTTCGGTTAGCCCCCCCCCCCCCCCCGCCCCCCGTCGCAAAATCCTGGCTGCGCCCTGCTCAGAGCTATACGCTACGTTGAACGTCTGCAAACCCTTCAGCTTTACTCCATCCAAGGAAGGCTGCTTAGAGCCGACCTAATCTAATACTGTAAATTTTGAATGGCAAGTCCTGCATTTCTCCTGGAGATATCTTTCAGCTGTCCTCAGAAACCCTTACCAAAGGCCATCGGCTAAGCTCTTCTGTCCTTCAGTAAACATGGATATTATAAAACGTTCGTTTTCTGTGAGACTTATACATATTTGGAATACGCTTCCCGCACTTGCAGTGTGTGCCCCTGTCATCCGTATGTTCAAGCGTATGTTGGATAAACACATCCACGAAACTCTGTATGCCTTTGTTGAATAAGCGGGTAGGTATCGTGATTGATCGGTCGAAATATGTCATCGTATCCGATTATGTAATGGCTATGCGTACATGATTATGTTTGTTTGCTCGTGTGATTGTGTACTCACTAATGACGAAACCGTTAGCTTTCATTTATGTTTTCAAGTCTTTGGTATCGAATTATCTTTTGGGAGATGTACAATTCCAGTCATTGTCTACAAATGTCCAAGCCATCTTTAACAGGACTGGTGCATCTTTTGCATTTGGGGTTCCTCACTTTCTTCTTGCCAATATCCTCTCAATGGGGCTGGGGATAATTTTGTAGGGTACCAATATTGTGGGTTCATAAAAAAACAAGGATCATTTTTCATAATGTAAATTTAAACAAAAAATAGAAAAATTCGAAATGAACTCAGAAATGATTAAAAACTAATCATGGTCCTTGTAGTTGTGACGTCACGACCCTAGTGAAAATCATGACCGAAAATGACGCTGTCGCGACATCTCCTGCGCGGCGGTAAAAACATAAACGCGTTCGAGAGTTAATACATGCACGAATCTGAATCGGAGCGTCGCAGTAGTGATTCGTTTGAAAAAGTATACATATGTCTTCCGCAGTCATTTTTTAGATTTGTTGCGGCTTATCGTACCTCTAGGGTCTAAAAATGGCAATAGTCATAAACGTAATAGTTCAGAGCCTGAGTGTTTTACGAAATAACCGCACGAGCATGCAGCGTGAGTTGCAGAAATTTCGTAGAACGACGAAACAAAGATATTCATTTCTGTTCATTTCCAGCGAGTTCTGTACTGTAACTTAGCAACATATGTCGAATTTCGGGTTAACCCTCGCCTTACGGGGGCCTGACAGGTCCCCCTGAGGTTTATCTTGAATAACTTTTTACACATGCAGTGCATCTTGCTAAAAAAATCTGTAGCTGAGTTTACAGCAATTATACGTAGGCTGTACAAATTTCTTTGAAATTGGTTGAGAAATTTGGGAAATAATGACATTTTGATGACGTCATGTTGGTAAAAAAATTAGAAATATTTGCAAACTCGTAGAAAATATAATTTGAAAGAAAATTGCAAACGCAATTAACTAAAGATACAAAATGGCATTCTCTATAAAATGGCAATCTCAGATTTTGAAAATGTTTTTTTTTACTCTTAAAATAAATAAAAAACTTTTTTTGGGGAAAAATCCACACAATAATTTTTTCAAAGATATTAGAAAAACCGGAATAAATGTGAGAGAACTGAGTAATGACAATACTCCTACCAAATTTCAAAGCAATATCTTCATTTTTGACTGAGTGATGGCTCCCTAAGTGTAAAAAACTGATGACGTTATTTGTAAAAATAACTTTTTTTTACTTTTTTTGACAAGATACGAATAAATAATTACCTTTTCTGTATCTCTGAGCCAAAACTGGTCTAGTAACATGCCTTTTTATTTACATTTATCAATTTATAATTTTTAGGTTTTCTGAAGAGCAAAATCGCTGTTCTGGACGTGGTAAATCCGAGGTCATTCACTTGACCTGGAAGGTCATCCGTTGACCTGAAACCTAAAAATCGCATACTGTTAGATTCCTCTCATGACAGGCAACATGCTGGTGCTCACCGCATTGCTCTAAGTTGCTTGGTTTGGAAGTTAACGCCCCCCCCCCCCCTCCCGTAGGGCGAAGGTGAAAAAAGCTCCCGTAGGGCGAGGGTTAAGATGGAATGCCTATGGTTGCTTTTAAAGTAGAGATTAAAAACGGCGAGTATTTTGTAAATAATACGGATATATAAGATCGAATTAGAAATTAGATACTCATTAAGACCCTCAACACAAAACATGGATTTTTTGCTGGCTCGACTAAAGCAACATCGTGAGCAAAGTGGGAAGGGAACACTTGTGAGGCAAGATTGAAGAAACTCTTCCAAAAAAATGAGTCAGAATTCAACGAGGCGATAGGTTTTTCTTCATGGAAGCAAACAACAGGAACCTGCATGGCACACCCCGCTGCTGAGACGTACCTAACGAGCTCTTCTATCCGCTAAACATCAGCGGATGTAAGTGTAACTCTGTTATTGTTATCAAGAAGTGTTAATGCGGTGAAGTGAAATGTTTGCTCTGTGTTGTTGTTTTTATGTAATGTGTTAATAAATGTCCTCCTTAAATTGATGTTTTAACCCGCCATTGACGGGGGGGGGGCGTTTAACGCCCCCTGATGAATTTCGTAATAGCTCAAAACCATTAGCGCTATCAACGTGAAACTTCGGGTACCTTCTGATAAATGACGGTTACATCTTCTGTGAAAAAAATAAAGAAATTCGTCGAAAATTTTCGAATTATATCGAATTTAGTGACGTCACTACACACGAGTTTTACACCAAAATTAGCTCAAATGTAACAGATCTTACAAATGCCATATTTTAGCAAAATGCAATCAAAAAACGACAACAGGTAGCAAATGGCAAGGGCTACAACATCGCTATCTCAGATTTGTGAAGAAAAAAATTACCCAAAAATGCAAAAAGAAATGGGGGGGGGGGGGGGGGGGGGGAAATGCCCACGAAATATTTTTTTTTTATAAAAAGATATTTAAAAAGCGGGAATATATGTCCACATATGGGAAACTACCATACCAAATTTTAGAATGATATCACCATTTTTGACTGACTTATGGCACGTAAAGTATGGGTAACTCATGACGTCATATTTACAAATTGCGTCTTGTGTCTTTTATTGACCAGATACAGACAAATAAATGGCACCACTGTATTTCTGGGACAAAACTGGTCTAGAAACATGCCTTTTTTATTTATATTTATGAATTTCAAATTTTGACCTTCATTGACCTTCATTGACCTGAACTTGACATTAACTTCACGTAAATGAAGTTAGGTTGTAAAATGACTATCACTGTCGAATTATACGTGGAAAATAACTCTTAAAACATGTGTTGCATGACTTTCGTAGATATTTTCAGCATAGTGACCTTTTGTGACCTGACTTTCACCTTGACCTTGGCCAACAATCTCAATTTAGCTCATGCGGGATGTGTACCATACCATTGGCGGCGTTTTGGGTAATCATGGTCGTAATCGAAGGCTTTGGATGGAAGGTATGGCCCATAAACTCAAATACGCCGATTTTGATCTTTGACCTGATCGTGATCTGACATTTGACCTCACTTTGATTTTTTTAGCATGATTTAGATTTGTCTCATTGAGAGCTTTTGAATTCCGCCTTGCGCGTCTCGCTGCGATCATTGGTTAGGAAGATAACCAAGGGAGGGGGGGGGAGGAGGAGGAGGAGGAGGAGGAGGAGGAGGAGGAGGAGGAGGAGGAGGAGGAGGAGGAGGAGGAGGAGGAGGAGGAGGAGGAGGAGGAGGAGGAGGAGGAGGAGGAGGAGGAGGAGGAGGAGGAGGAGGAGGAGGAGGAGGAGGAGGAGGAGGAGGAGGAGGTTAACGCACCCCCCCTCCCCTATTCAATGGCGTTCGGCTGAGACCTCGGTCAATGTCGGGTTAAGAAGTGGGCGTATGGCTGAAACTTCGCATAAATACAACATAACAATGAATCATTAATCATATATATCGTATCTTGGCCAGGAAGAGAGCAGCCTACCTAAAAGAAATCCTGATAACTGTCTATTTTCCTATTTTCCCAACCTACAATATCGGTCAGCGTTGTTCTATGACCCTGAACGCACCAATTCCACTAAGGCGCATGCGTCGCAAGCGCCGTCACAAATCACTAGGGCGTAACGTCACAAACATTTTTTTTTAATACGAGAAGTTAAGAGGTAGAAGGCGATCTAAGTAAGATGTGTGTGAAAGGTATATATAAAAATCGAGAAAATACGCTGATTTTGCTATGCGTAAAAACCCACTACCCGTCCCCAACCCCATTGTCCAAATTATGATGCAATAACATGATGGAACCCAACCAGGTAAGATAACCACTTGAAAATGTCTCCAGACACTTTAATTCCCTTGCGCAACCTTCATCGCTGCAGCAGTTTTCGTCCCCGTGTCGCATTCACTGTGTACCTACAGGGACAGCAGTACATATCTCTGCTAACGTTTGTGGCAGTTTCAAAGAAGTTCAACCTTTGAATGGGACTGGCCACAGGCGTATACTGTCCTTAAACTGTCAATTTTGTCTTTTGTTCTTAAGACAAAAACAATTTACTCGGCCTCAACTTTTGTCAGACGTGCATTTTTTTCCTTTTCGGTTAATAGTTTGGTTTAATTTGAAGTATTTTCGGGACACATTTTTTTATTCATGCGTCCCACTTAAGTTCGTCATCTAATTTCATATTTTGGACCATGATTTCTGAGCTGCTGCAGTTTAACGTTTTGTTTTGTACTTCGCCAACAGTTTGTATGCTATGGCATTTGTCCTATTAAAAATGACCTAACACAACGCATTGCTTTGTAAACAGCTGTTATTTCACATATGGCGTTTCTCGCCAGTTCGGAGGTTGTTTTCCACACCTGACTAAACAGCGGGTGTGCACACGGCACCCGATCCGTCACGCTCAGGCCAGATTTGGTGTGCCGAGTGACACGGTGCTGCCGACGAGGTGGGGGTAATCTGTCCGATTCGACGTGAGCGTACGAGCCGGTGTCGGCACCTCGTTACGAAGTCGTAGGGCGGAGTGGAAGCCAATGTCGCGGCGTTTGCGATGAAACTACCACTATGGACTCTGACCCACCACTGGGTGACTGCCATCTGGGGATTCCCAGTGCCCAAAGCTCTCCTCTGGGAGTGGCCGACGCATCACCGTCTGCAGGGCCTATTTTAACATGTTAACTGAGGGGGGGATGCCCCCCCCAGTGAGCCGTTTTCCCCCCAGTCAAAACATTTTTCCCACCCTGATTTCTGTAATGTTATGTCATTTTTCGCTTGATAGTTTTAAATTAAAATATACTTACCTGGTGATAAATTTTGACAAATCCAAGTATACATTCCATGATATTCCTAAGTTTTAGTGGTTCCCAGCCAAAATTAGTATCTTTAAATTATTTCCGAAATAGCATTAATTTCAATAGGTACCCTTCAAACAGTTGCTTATTAACGGCAGAGTAGGGAAGATCGGGGATTGTTGGACCAGGAACGTCGCCACAAAATTTGGAGTGGGTGTGGGGGGGGGGGGGCAGCCAGGTGGTTCCCACCCCCATAATGTTAATGTTAAAATCCTGTTAATCTTGGGGTCCGGAGGGATCTTGGGGGCCGGCTCCCTGGCCCCTCGGGTGACGACGGCCATGGTTGGGATAGGGGAGATGTTTCAATAATGTTCCTTCCGTGGAGTATACGAGTAAGGCGCCGTAGTTGGCGATGAACGAGCGAGCGCGAATGAAATGTATCGGGAATTTCAACTCGATCGGGCGAGTAGTTTCTGAGATACAAAAAAAGGTGCGCACGTGCAGAGGCACCCACCTTTGACTGGGGGGGGGGGGGGGGGGGGAGTGGGGGCTGATAGGTCCCTAACCACACACCAAATTTGAACACAATCGGCTCGGCCGTTCCTGAGATATAGAATAGGGGTGTGCACGTGCACACGTGCAGTCACCCCACGCCTGAGTTGTGTGAAAGTGGCGGCTGAGGGGTCCCTAATCACACACGAAATTTGCACATAATCTGCCCAGCCGTTGCGGAGTTATGCGATTAAATACTTTTCAACACCCCTCACGCGGCACGCGCCACACCAGTGGTAGTCACCCACATGAGTCGGTACTGGTCTCAAACAGGGTAGGTTAGATGGGGCTGCTATGCTCGCAGCGAGACGCGCAAGGCGGCATTCGAAAGCTCTCCATGAGACAAATATAAAGCATACTCCAACGTTGCAAATTGAGGTCACATGTCAGGTCACATGTCAGGTACACCCCCTAGCGTTTCGCCCCTAATTGGGCTAGAGCTTCGATTAAAAAACGAGCGTGTTGCTTGTCACGAGATGAAGCCATTGATACCCGATGTTAAGGTCCTAGGTCATCAGGTGACCTCTGAAGTCATGTCAATGACCCAAAATTCAACCAAATTGTAAATGCGTATAAATTGAATTAATCGAGCTAGAATCGCGAATGAGCATATAATTATGCTAAATGGGTGCAAATTTGAAATCAGCGTCACAAAATGTCCTAGAAACTGCCAAATTCCAAAAAGGTCATGTCAGGTCATGTCAGGTCATTTGAGGTCAGTGACCTCGGTTGACCTGTTGTAGCGCATGACCCCAGTGGAACATATAATTATGTATAATGGATCCCATATTTTAAATCAGCGTCACAAAATGTCCTAGAAACTGCCAGAAGTAATCGCATAAGTAATAGCAGGTCATCGGAGGTCAGTGACCTCGGTTGACCTTTGAAAAGGTCGATCGAGGTCACAATCTTAAGGGAAACCACAACTGTCTCCTGGAAACACCTGTGCATATGCTCCTGAACAACACACTATGAAACTGCACAAGTTACAAAGATCAATACTACGGACGCCAGTTGCGCCTGAAATGACCTTGATAAACAGGTCAAAGGTCACGGGTCATGCGACCTACAACTTAACATTTTCAGAATATGTGTCAAATTGTTCAAAAGTAGGGTACTGAAAGTTTCATCGCAATCGGTTGATATTTACGCGAGTTATTCCCGAAAAAACCGAGGGGGGTGGCATCCCCCCCTCCCCCCACTGCACTGGCGAGGGTTAACTGGCATTTTCCATGAGAGTCATGCCTACGTATTTTTGACTTTGTATGCTATTTTTGGATATCTATTTTGGATCTCCCCCATCTATTTTGGATCCCCTTAAAATAGGCCCTGACCGTCTGCATATCAGGATGTGAGCGGGAGTCGTGCATCGCCTGTTGTTTACATGCACAACAATGCCATTGCTATTCGATAAAGTGGCATAACCTCAGTGATGGGCTTGAGTACTGTTTGCATCGCTGCTCAGCGGAAGTGTAGCAGATTGAAAGCTGAACGACCTATATCCTCAAACATAGGATGAAGCCAGCATCATTACGGCGTTAATATACATGCTCACCACCCACCTCAATGTTATGTTCAGTGCACAATGCTCACCAGCTGGGGAATTCCACAGTGTCAACCACAAATTTTCAAATCTGCCGTCCGACCATTTTTAGTTTCCTTGAAAAGTTGTGCACTGGGGATTTCAAGGGCGGGGAATTAATTGGTGGTGACCAAAAAAAATCCCCCAGAAATATTTGTCCAAGATTTCAAGTTTTTAATCGAAGCTCTAGCCCAATTAGGGCTTCCGTATTTTCCCAAGTTCACTGCAGGCCTAATTTTGACGACCTCATCGGACTCACGAGACTAAAAAGGCGATTTTGATAACTTTTTTTTTGTTTGGATCAGGATTAGTAGAACAGTTTGGCAATCACGGATTTTCGTGTTTTTTTTGTCACGTGACCTCGTGACCTACTTTTTGCGCCGTGACCTTGACCTGTTGGAAACTGAAATTACATTTTTCGTCTGATCACGATTTGAGCTTCATTGATGTCCTTTCTTATAAAAAAGAGTAAAAAAGTGGGGTTCGACCTGTACAAATTATATTTGCAATGCTGACAATACGCTGTTCGGGCACCTGTCCGTCTTCGCTCGCATCTACTTCGCTTCAAGTAGATGCGATAACTTCGCATCTACTTGACATACACTTTCGAAGCAAAGTCCAGAGTGACGCCTGACGACTAAACCTCTCGGTTGGTGCCTGTTACACCGACACCAGGTCGCCATATGACCTGCCAGGCCAATACAACGCAACGTACCCAAACAGCGTATTGTGTCAGCATTGCAAGGCTCAAAAGTAGTTTTTACATGTCGAACCTAACTTTTTATATTTTTGGGTACGATAGGACATCAATGGAGCCTCAAATCGTCATCAGACGAAATTTTTTATTTAAGTTTCCAACAGGTCAAGGTCACGGCGCAAAATGTAGGTCACGAGGTCACGTGAAAATAAAAGTCCGAGATTGCCAAATTGTTCTTTGACAACAAAACAAAACAACCCTATCAAAACAAAACAAAAGTTTATCAAAATCGTTTCTTTAGTCTCGGAGTTATTGGTCGTCAAAATTAGGCCTGCACAGTGAGCTTGGGAAATTTTCGGAAGGCCGTATCTTGCATTTTTTTGTTGTTGTTGAATTTTTTGGTCACCACCAATCCATTCCCCGTCCTTGAAACCCCCCAGTGCACAACTTTTCAAGAAAATTAAAAATGGTCGGACGGCAAATTTGAAGAAAAAAATGGTTGTCTTACTGTGGAAGTTCCCAAAAGTAGTTTTTACAGGTCGAACCCCCACTTTTTGTGTATTTTTTTTATACGAAAGGACATCAATGAAGCTCAAATCGTCATCAAAATGTTAATTTCAGTTTCCAACAGGTCAAGGTCACGGCGCAAAAAGTAGGTCACGAGGTCACGTGACAAAAAATCGAAAATCCGTGATTGCCTAATTGTTCTTCTACTATTCCTGATCCAAACAAAAACAAGTTTTCAAAATCGCTTTTTTAGTCCCAGTCGTCAAAATTCTTTGGTCAAAATTAGGCCTGCACTGAACTTGGGAAAATGCGGAAGTCCGTATTTTGGAGAAAAACAAATTTGGGGGGGGGGGGGATTTTTGGTCATCACCAATGAATTCCCCGCCCTTGAAACCCCCAATGCACAACTTTTCAAGTAAATTAATAATGGTCGGACGGCTCCCACTGGTCGTCTTACTGTGGAATGCCCCAGATGCACGATGTTTGTGGGGAATATTTGAGTGTCGCGGTCGCGGCTTTGCCATTCAATTTTAGCTGGTTTCATAATTTTAGCTGGTTTCATCTGAACACCTACTCACCGACCCTTGGGATATAACATTAAGTGCCTTGAGGTATGGCATTAAGTGATATTATTTAGGAACTGAATGGCCGGAGTTTTGGGTTAAGCCCAACAGCCTTCAGCTGGGTCGGCAGTGGTTGATCGACCTGGTGGGCTCATTCGGAGCTTTCGAAGTCAAACATTAGTATAGATAAACAATCAATTTACAATTGTGAGTTATCCATGACAAATATGGAGATAATGATGACAGTAAGTCAATATATGCTTTGTTACGCGCGAGCGCGAAGCGCTCGCGAGTCCTCACTGAATACGGTATTTTCCCCACATATAAGCGGCCGACTCGTCACCCGACCCGGCCCGGCCCGACCCGACCCGACCCGACCCGACCCGACCCGACCCGACCCGATCCGATCCGACCCGACCCGACCCGACCCGACCCGACCCGACCCGACCCGACCGTAACGCTTTTGAGGAGCTTATATCTTTGGAATTCCGCATCCGATTGACAATCGGTCTTCGCCATCTGATAGCCCCATTCAATGAATTATGATATTGACATGTTTCGTCTCACGTGAGGGGTCAGCATGCCACGTGGCGCGTGCCGCGTCAGGAGTGTCAGAAAACGTCATCCTGCTATAGCTGAGAAACGGCTGGACCGATTAAGCTGAAATTTGGTGTGTGGTTTGATACCACACTACTGGCAATGTCGCGCAAGTCAAACTCTGGGTCACGCTGCACGTGCGCACGTGCACACCCCTGTTACGTAACTCATAAACTATCGGGTTTCTACAGGCTCGCTCGTCCTTCGCCGATTAAGGCGTCTTACTGGTGTAAAATATATTGACTTCCTGTCATCATTAAATCAATATACAGTTCGCGGGGCCTGTCTCGCTCAGTCGATGTCCACATCGCTGTTCAGTGCTCATCCAGTTGATGGTCTATGGCAGAGGATATGCTGTGTGAAATTGTCAATTTCTTGATCTTTTGCAACTCTACAACAGACTCCAGCAAAGGCGCACAGGCGGCGCCATGTAATCGCGTGATTCCGATACCCCGTGGCCTGCTCCAGCCCATAATCAGTCGTACCCCTCCTACTGCCGTGTTGCCGCGGGGCGGGAATAGCGCGTGGCAGCGCCGTGCCGCCGAGCTATTCGAGCGCGCTGTGCTGGCTTGTGACTGCTGAGAGGAATGTGTAGGAGGCCTGTGGGGACTGTGAGATTTCCCGATGGTGTCGTGGTGTGGGTGTGCGGCACATGCGTGCGGCGCTGACCTCCCGCCCCCGCCCCGCCCCCGCCCCCGCCCGTGTTTCAGGAGCGCCCCGAGAGGCCAGACAGAGAGGAGATGCTGGTGGATGAGGCCATCGAGGTACGTGAGCAGACTCAGACTAGACTGGGACGTTTATTGAGATGATGACAACATGTTTGTGGTGGTTAACACCTCAGTCAGGTGGTAAAATGAGGGTCAGATGGAATTCGAGAGTGTGGGAGATGAGGAGATGGCCTCTGCTGACCAGTTTGCCGCAGTTAAATAGCACATAACATGCTCAAAATGTAATTAGACCGGCACATAACATGCTCAAAATGTAATTAGACCGGTACATAACATGCCCAAAATGTAATTAGACCGGCACATAACATGCTCAAAATGTAATTAGACCGGCACATAACATGCTCAAAATGTAATTAGACCGGTACATAACATGCTCAAAATGTAATTAGACCGGTACAGAACAGCGAAAATATGTCAACAGCATATACTAATGAAATCATACTGGTGCATATAAATAGACCTGAAATATATTTAGACCATCGTGACCTGAAAATGGCCATTGCCGTAACTGGCTCAAACGTTGATCAGAGGCTCCACAAACTTTGTAAAAGATCAATGTAGCCAATGCTGCTGCGCCGGTGCAGTGGCCAGAAATGTGTTATTTCTAGAGGTCATTGTTTTGTCATTGGCGCCAACACACACACACACACACATGCGCGCACACGCACACGCACACGCACACACGCACACACGCACACACGCACACACACACGCACACACGCACACACGCACGCACACGCACACGCACACGCACACGCACACGCACACGCACACGCACACGCACACGCACACGCACACGCACGCACTCACTCACTCACTCACTCACTCACTCACTCACTCACTCACTCACTCACGCGCGCACACGCGCGCACTCACTCACTCACACCAATTGATCCGTGCGTGTGCAGGATGGGCTAGACCGCTCAATGTCGGCACCTCCGATTTTCAGTGCCAGTGATGGGAAGTTCAAGCGCAACGGTGACCGGGTTGTCAAAAACAAATATTTGTGTTGCTCCTAAGGCCTCACTTGCATTGTATATAGCTGATCACGAATATTATAAAAGTTACATTAGAATGTTTGGCGCTTGTATGTTAAAGGGAAATAATGACCTTTTCCCACAACAATGGAGTTATTACTTGAAGTGGACAGACGAGACCAAAATATATTGTAAATTGATCACATTTTGCATGTAAACATTCCTACCGAAAGATATTTCAAGTTAAAGTTTATAAGCGTTCCACGCTTATAACGTTCGGTACTTAGCAAGTACTCGGTAAGGAATTCACTGTCCGAGCTAAAATAAGCCTCCCTACGCATTGTTATTTATCATGAAGGTATGTAATATGTTTCCTGCACTCTATCTTTTGCGAATATGTGCCAAACATTTATGAACAATCAGCAAGCATTTTACAAAAGTGCATTGCAATCGGCAGTTTAGTTTGGTCCCGGACGGCGACCTATTTAGTGTTCTCAATGCATACAAATGGATGTTTTCCCACATGCATTTTCAACATACAGGTATTCAATACATTACAATGTACACATGACACATTTATCTGAACCGTTTTCCCATAATCAATCAGCCGATTTAAAAAAAAAAATTATTTGAGGTAATTAAACGAGAGGTATTCAACGTTGAACAGATTGATACAAAAGCGCCAGATAGGTATGTCGCGTTTCCAATAGTGGAGTGAAAGCACCGATCATGAACTCCGAAAGAAGTATATGTACTGGCTTTTTATGTTTCCAAACTTCCAACTTTGAAATAGGGAATAATTGTATTTAATTCTTAAATTTAGACCACATAATTTTATACCATAACGGTAGTCTAAGAAATTGTTGCTAACACAATCAAAAGGTCATTATTTCCCTTGAATGAAATTGATGTCGGACTGTTTCATAGCTGAAATGGATGTGGCAGCGTGAACTGTCTTAATGACTTGATGCCAGCCAGTCTTGAGTTCAAACCCAGACTTATGAATCCTGGGCGGGTCACAAATTTTACTTGCCCACGCCATATATCGCACGAATGAATCAATTAATGCAATACCGCAACAGGATCTCGAAGTGATCAGGTTCGGCAGGCCATTTGACCTGCCAATGTATGTCTCATGTTAGCAAAGGTGTCGAAAGTATCATGGCATTACGAAATATCATTAGCCCGCGAGTTTCCAGGGATAGACACGCTTGCCCGTCTCGTTTTCGCAATTTCTTTCTCACATCGGTTTCTCTGTATTTTTTCTCTCACTTTTACGGCTGAGCATCATGTGACCCTACTCGTACCGTACGAGTTCCAGTCGTTAGTCGTTACATCAGTCACGCGTTTCGCCGAGTGGCTCGGAGTCGTTCGAGTCGGTCGAGGATCGATGCCACTAAGCAGCACGTGACGAGGTGCTCAGGAAGCCTAGTTTCCGGCGATGACTCGGAGATGAACGGGCCGTTTCCAGACAGCGAATACATTCGGGAGATATTCCGACTACATTTGTGTCGGTAATGAGTATGGGTCCCGTGGCTCTAAGGTCGAGGGAAACGGTCCGTACTCGCTGATGCTGTAGTCGCTTTGGACTGAAACGATATGGTGTTATGACTGCATCACCTCACTTAGGACCAGGGGCCCGGGAACGATGTTAAAGTTGGGGAGGCGAAACCAAATATTTTGTTTTGGCAATCTTCTCACTTCTAATCTTGGTGCACCTTTTCGTTGTCAAATTTTCCTCATTGGAAAACCGAAAACACGATTCGAAAGCTCATCAAAAATAACTTTGAAACTATTTCTACATTTTTTGGTTCAGGTCAATATTGAGGTCACCAGAGGTCATCAAGGGTTATATTTTCCAGTTTTAGGACATCTCTCCAGAAACCCCCAAATATATCGGGAATGATAGCTAGGAACAAACGAAAAAAGCGATCGAAATCTCTTGAAATATTCAATCAAAACGTGTCATCAAATTTTATCTCAGTTTAATAGTTTTAGCTCCAGAGGTCATCAAATGTCAAAAGGGCTATTTTTTTGGCAAAACGTTCGCAAATAACTTTTTACCTAATAAAGATACGGCAATGATTTGGGCGACATCATGTTCGTCTCGTCAAAGCTCTTCGAATCACATTCATTTGGCCCAGTTTAGGTCAACTTAGAACTTGGACCTCAGTTCAAGGTCAAGTGGCGACCCAAGTAGGTCATGTTGCATATTGGGAGACGTGTCTCGACGAGACAAACACATTTATGCCGGTTTCACTTCTTTATCTTCATTCTATCGAGAGTTATTGACACAAACAGTGTTGGTGACCTCAGCTGACCTCTGCTGACCCTGTAGGGGTCACTGAACAGAAATTGAACCTGGATCATCAATAACAGCCTATGATAACATGATCCAGAAGGAATTTGACTGATATCATGCGTATCCTCGGAATAGGAAACATTTTAATATTCCCCATTGACTTATAATGGGAGGTCACGAAATTGACCCGAGCGGCGACCTTAGGTCACCGATATTCAAAATCTTAGATATTCGAATTGTAGATACCTATGACCTTATGACATCCTGTAAGTTTGAAACCGATCGGCCAAAAACTGGGGCTGTGGTGCGACCGCAAACTTATTTGGAGGTGTGGTCACTTGACCTGACCTGAGATGACCCGTGGTCAAGAATTGCACACAATGTGGGTAATTGATGCCCAAACAGGTGTGCCATAAACGGCGGCTGAAACGGCGGCGCTGTGCGCCGTGCGCCGTTTTTGAAACGTCAAAACGGCGCGCCAGCGTTTTTCGCTATCCTGGAAAAACCTTAGGGGGGAGGGGGAGGCGTCTAAACGCCCGGCTCCGGCACGGCGCGGGTTAACATACAAATAAAAAAATATTAAGTGGGGTTCATGCCACCCCCGTTTCCTACTATGAACCGTATGCCTTGGTGAACCCGCCTGTCGTCTGATAAAATACTCGTACCTGACGTCTGACGGTTTTTTTCTTCTTGAAGAAGCCCACCAGTGTGGGCTGCACCGACCGTGTCATCACCGTATCACGGTAACCTACGACATTTACGATAACTCTTGCTTGCAATTGCCGCCCCGTCGGCAGACACAGAGAGGACAGCTAGAAGGCCGCACGCCAGTTTGACCACATCCGTAACGTTGACGTGGGATAAAGTTATAAACAAAATGCAGCAGATGTTTATCGCCGTCAGTGCAACAGCGGATCCGGCACGGGGGTTTGGGGGGGGGGACAAAATTCCAAAAAGTCTCACATAATTCTGAAAACTCATCGGATTTCGCTTGCATTGATAGCCGATTTAAAGCAAACTTTCCTTAGTAAAAGTTGCTTAGATTTGCTTCTATATCAGGAAATGTGTCATTTTGCGCCGATTTCAGGCGTTTTTTCCTGGGGGGGGGGGGGGGCATTTTGCCCAACCGTAGATCCGCCACTGCGACAGTGCGTCATTTTAACGACGACGCGCCAAACATACAACTGCCACCAAATGTACTGCTACCAAAGTTTCCATTATATCTAATAGAACATTTAATGGAAAAAGGAAAAGGAAGGAAAAGAAAGGTGTACGATACTGCTATAAAGGCAAAGCTATATAATAATAATACTTATGACATGCTGTAAAAAAACGACACAAAAATGAAAGTGACATAAGGAGGCTTTCATATTTTATAAACTTTTTGTGAAGAAAATTGAAAGAGCTCATTTTTAGGGAAACTTCTGCTCGCCAAAGTGTGTGTGTGGTGTGTTTGTGGGCCCCCCCCCCGGCCCAGATATGGGGGGGGGGGGGGCAAGCGCCCCCGCTGCCCCCCCCCCCCCCCGTTCCCGGGCCCCTGCTTCGGACGACATTCATCAGTACGTTGAATACGTCAATGCTGCGTTAATGACGTCCGGTTCTTCACCAACTCAAAACTGCGTTTGACGCCACTCAAGTGACGTCATCCAGCGTTTTAGACAAGTGGGGGACGTGCATACAGCCCGCGTTATTACAAGTTGCTGGGTAGCTTGCCCATCTACTTTTGGGTTAAAGGGAGTGTGCCTACTCACATCGCTTATTTGGGGTTATTGATACTGGTCTATAGAACATAATTTTCTTAATTGACCCCTGACTTTGTTTCTCCAGATTCGCCCTAGTTGCTGAGATATTCCAAAGACTCCAGGAACTTGCTGGGAGCACAAAGTTATCGGGTAGACTCCAGAGGGCTTCCGCTACTAGAAGCACTGCAACTATCGATTAAACTGCTAGCATATTGTTAGCGCCGGCCAATAGCAATTCAACAAAACAGCTCGTGCACGCTGATAGCAGCAGCCGAACAGAAACTGGACGACCATCATGTTTTTCGATGATGGCCGTTTCGATGATGGCCGATGGCCATTAAAAAAAAAGAAGATATCAATTTAGAGCTACGAAACTTGCACATAATAAAGTGCACAGTGGCAAGAACGTGCTGTGGAAAACTTGTCTTTCTATCTTGCGTGATGTGACCGCAATCGTATTGTCTTATGTGCGCCGTTTTACATAACATCACCATAGTGGCGATCGTTTTATAGATAGCGAAACAAAAAATAAGCAAAAAACAATATAAGTGAAAATTCACCTAAATGGGCTCCAGATGTGAATTTCATCATATACAATAATCAAACCAATAGCTATTTACCGTATGCAAAATATTTCTGACATTCCAAAACAGTAGGCGCATTCCCTTTCGCCCGGGTAGGGCAAACTCACTACGTGTTCGGGTGGGTGGGTGGGGGTACGACCCCCCCCCTTAGCGTTTCGCCCCTAATTAAGCTAGAGCTTCGATTCAAAGACGAGCGTGTTGCTTGTGACGAGAGGAAGCCGCTGATACCCGATTTTAAGGTTTTGGGTCATTAGGTGACCTCTGAGGTCATGTCAATGACCCAAATGTCATCAAAATTGAAAAGGCGTATAAATTGAATTTTATCGAGCTAGAATCGTGAATGAGCATATCATAATGCTTAATGGGTGCCAATTTCGTAATCAGCGTCACAAAATGTCCTAAAAACTGCCAAATTCCAAAAAGGTCATATCAGGTCATCTGAGGTCAGTGACCTCGGTTGACCTGTGGAAGCACATGACCCCAGTGGAACATAGTATTATGTAAAATGGATCTCAAATTTGAAATTAGCGTCACAAAATGTCCTAGAAACCGCCAGAAGCCCAAAAAAGTAATCGGCGGTCAACGGAGGTCAATGACCTCCGTTGACCTCTGAAAAGGTCAATCGAGGTCACAATATCAGTGGAAACCACAATTGTCACATGGAAACACCTGTGCATATGTTCCTGAACAACAAACACTCGAAAACTGCGGAAGTTACAAGCATCGATACTCCGACAAGCATCGATACTCCGGGACGCCAGTTGCGCCTGACATGACCTTGAGAAACAGGTCATAGGTCACGGGTCATGTGGGTTAGAAATTCCAAATTTTATGAGTATGTGGGATTTTTTTTCCCCTCAAAAGTAGGGTACTGAAAGTTGCATCAAAATCGGTTGGAAATTACGCGAGTTATTCCAGAAAAACCGAGGGGGTGGCATCCACCCCCCTACCCGGGCGAGGGTTAAGGCTTTATACATATACAAGGAAGCTAAGAGTATGATGCCTAAATGGAACTAAAACATGAGTTGAAGTATACATCTCCTTTCCTGAGCAAATACATATTGCACTGTTCCACTTGTTAACACAGCACGAATGTGCGCGCTCCTGACTGCGAACTATCCTCGACCGAGTGAGATGGGACTCCCGCGGACATCTCCCGACTCCCGGCTGGCTGGCGCGATGAGGAGCGAAGCCCCGTGACAGACCTCATCTGCCTGTGATTGGAAGAGCTGTCCGGTCCGCCCGGGCCGCCCGGGCCGATCGGTGGTGTGGCGATTGGCCGCCCGGTCCCGGCTCCGGCCCGGCACCAGCTCCGGCCCCGGCTCCGGCCCCGGCCGTATAGAGACAGATCAGCACCGGTCAGCTGGGCACGTGCCAGCGATACACTGACACCGCCCCCTCCCTGTCCCGTCCCTGTCTCGCCGCATCTCATCCCCGCCTCTCCCCGTCCCGGCTCTGTCGCCCCGACTCTCCCCGTCCCGTGTCTGTCGCCCGCCCCCATCCCCGGCTCTCCCCGTCCCGTCTCTGTCGCCCCGACTCTCCCCGTCCCGTGTCTGTCGTCCGCCCCCATCCCCGCCTCTCCCCGTACCGTCTCTGTCCCCTCCTCTCATCGACGGAGACGTGCGAGACGTGCGAGACATCCCAGCCGGGAGGATTCCGCTCGCGATTGTTCAGATGTGTGCTAAAGCACAGCACGGCGCGGCGCGTGCTATATCCGTATCTCGTGATAGCTGGGAACGGCGGGCAATAGACGCACATAACAGCACAATACACAGCACAATACACAGTAGCCGCGATAAGCCCACAAACATCCGAACACATCTCGCCACTGACTGGCTTCACAGTATTCCACGAATCTGGAATACTTTGCCTTGTCCGCGCGTCTTGTTCCATCTGATTGGTCTCGGTGGTTCCGAACTTAGGCTACAGCGTTGAGGCCGTAGCGCAGCAGCGTTGAGGCCGTAGCGCAGCAGCGTTGAGGCCGTAGCGCAGCAGCGTTGAGGCCGTAGCGCAGCAGCGTTGAGGCTGTAGCGCAGCAGCGTTGTTGTATGTGTGGGTGTATTCGCTGCCGCACCCCGCTACCGTCAGGCTACAGGTGCTCTCCTGCCTCCTCCGATCGGTGGCCGTCGGACTGCCCCGGGCGGTCCTGGGGCGGTCCTGATGGAGCACCGGGGCGGTAGACTGATGGGGCGGTACAGTGGGCCGAGCGCCGCCTCTGCCACCGCTCACCGCCTCCATCTCCTTCCACCGCCTCCTCTACGCCGAGCTGTAATGTGGACGGGTCCCAGTGGGATGCTGCCACCGCCGCGCTGTGCTCCTGCCCCTGGCTAATGTGGATTTGTTTGTGGAGTGTGTACGGGCCGGGCGCGGGTACCATTGGGTCTCGCGTATCGCCTCTGATATATCCAGACGAGATGGCCGGAGTGCGGCGGCCAGTCAACGGGTGACCACCAGCACTGCTGGCTTAGCAGTGGGTCACTGAGTGATCGGTGGCCGTGTCACAGATGTTGCCGGCTTAGCTGTGCAGTACGGGGTCGGCTGTGCAGCGATGAACAGCGGCCCTGCGGCGCGCTTGTTCGCTCGATCGCTCGCTCGCTCGCTCGCTCGCTCGGTCGGTCGGTCGGTCGGTCGGTCGGTCGGTCTGCTGGCGTCACACAGGAAGTGTCCGGACGGCGGGCGTCTCGCGCTTCCGCTCTCTGTGACAGTGACGCGTCCGGTCTCTGTTACACGTCCCCCCCTCCCCTTCCCTATTCCGGGGCTGCCGACCTCGCGACCTCCCCCTCCCCGCCGGCTGCCGACCTCGCGACCTCCCCCTCCCCGCCGGCTGCCCAGCGCGTGCCGCGTAACCTCCCGCGGCTACCGACTGCGTGACCGCCCCTCCCCCGGCTATCAACCTCGCGACTTCCCCCTTGTTCTGCCGACCGCGCGACCTCCCCTCGTTCTGCCGACCGCGCGACCTCCCCTCCACGCCCCACGGCCGCCGACCGCGCGACCTCCTCCCCTCCACGGCCTCCGACCGCGCGACCTCCTCCCCTCCACGGCCGCCGACCACGCGACCTCCTCCCGTTCTGCCGACCACGCGACTTCCTCCCGTCCACGGCCGCCGACCGCGCGACCTCCCCGCGGCTGCCGACCTGTGGTACGGCCTGCGATACGTCAGGTCCCATCGACTGGCTCACCGCCCCGCCGCCGGCTGTCGGAAGTATCGGCAACTGGCATTGATGTCTACTCCGGTCCATCGCCGCACTTGTAACACATCGGCCGGAAGCCGGCTGCTCTGCCTGCGTGCTCTCCCGTGGTGCGCTGCCTGCGTGCTCTCCCGTGGTGCGCTGCCTGCGGTGCTCTCCCGTGGTTATCTGCCTGCGGTGCTCTCCCGGGGTGCTCTGCCTGCGTGCTCTCCCGTGGTGCGCTGCCTGCGGTGCTCTCCCGTGGTTATCTGCCTGCGGTGCTCTCCCGGGGTGTTCTGCCTGCGTGCTCTCCCGTGGTGCGCTGCCTGCGTGCTCTCCCGGGGTGCTCTGCCTGCGGTGCTCTCCCGGGGTGCTCTGCCTGCGGTGCTCTCCCGGGGTGCTCTGCCTGCGTGCTCTCCCGTGGTGCGCTGCCTGCGGTGCTCTCCCGTGGTTATCTGCCTGCGGTGCTCTCCCGGGGTGTTCTGCCTGCGGTGCTCTCCCGGGGTGCTCTGCCTGCGTGCTCTCCCGGGGTGCTCTGCCTGCGGTGCTCTCCCGGGGTGCTCTGCCTGAGCTGTGGTGTGCAGCGTGTCGACTGCGTGTGCCTGCTCCATCCGGAGTTAACTGAATACAGCCAGACACGAGCGCGACCCGCCGCCGATGTCCGGCACCCTCCCCCGGGGGAGCTGAGGGGGGGGGGGGGGGGCTGTCGACCGACCGGAAGTAGCGCGTCGTCCGCCGAGTCCGCCGCCGACTGAGCTGCAGAGTTGGAGCGGCGGACAACTGGCAACACGTTCTGCCGTGTGTGCCACGTTAACGTAACTTAGGTTATTCATTGAACTTTCCCCTCCCTCCTCCGGTCATGGCGACCCCCCCCCCCCCCCGCCCCTCCGTCCCCTCATGGCGACTTCCCCACCCCTCCGTCCCCTCATGGCGACCCTCCCGCCCGACCCCCCTTCAGGAGTCTCTCCCCTCCCGTCCCGGCGCGCGGCCACCCCCCCGGCTTCCTTCAGAAGCCACCCGACCCCCTTCAGGGGTCTGCCCCCCCCCCCCCGGACGGTCCTCCTGGACCCCCGGCTCCACTCAGGAGCCTCGCCTGGACCGACCCGGTGCTTGGCTCCCCCCCCCCCCCCCAACACCTCGCCACCCGACGGGCCTGCTCTCCTCCTCATTCAGAGGAAGGGACGGAGTGACCATGAGGCACTCCAACCCGTTCGCGGTGCGCCGCCAACTGGTCGCCCTCTGCGGAGAGGTGGCCAGCGCGCGCTCCATCCGTTCCGGCGCTCTGCTGGTTCAGACCCTGTCTGGCCAGCAGACTGCCACCCTCCTAGCCATCCCGTCTTTCATGGACAAGGCTTGTGAGGTGACGGCCCCCGACCACATGAATTCCTGCCAGGGATTCATCCTGTGCCCCGAAGTCAGCAATCTGACTGAGACCGTGCTCCTCCAGGAGCTAGTGACTCAGGGGGTGACAGAAGTGGTCCGGATGCGGTCTAAGCGACCAGGCCCCAACCCCATGGTCCGGCTGCGTTTCCGGGGCTTACAGCTCCCGGAACGCATCTACTGTGGCTACATAGTAGTCACAGTCAAGGAGTGGACCCAAGGGCCACTGCAGTGCAGAGCCTGCTGGCGGTTTGGCCACCACCAGCGTCAGTGCCACGCCTGCCAGTCCATCTGCGACACAGCCCAATGTGTCGGTGGCGACACCGCAGCCACTCGCTGCGTGTCGTGCGGGGGCCGCCCACCCCGCATGGTCCCGTGACTGCCCTGCCCGAGCGATAGCCGCCGAGCAGACCCGGGCCCGCAAGGCGGTCCCCCCACCCCACCTCCCATCCCAGCGCTTGCCCCCAGCGTCTGGCCCCCGCTGCCCCCATCCCACCGAACCCCCCCGACGCTGTTTTTTTTTTATTATTCAGGACTTTTCGCCCAGCTAAACACACCCCACAACCAGGTCTCGCCGAGGCGCCGGAGCCAGGGAGACTGGCAACAGTCTCCCGTTGTTGCAATGACGGCACCCCCACGGCTCCATCAACTCTGTCTGACACTGTACAAGTATTATTCCCAGGCCCAACCTGGGCCTGTCACCTGCTCTGTGTGTATGAAATATATTGTGTATGTATGTGTCTCGTGTTTTATTTTAACTTTGACTTTGAACGAAATACTTAACGTAAGATAGACTTTAGATTTACTGTGAACAATTCACTTAACGTAAAATAGCTACCCTATTCCCTTGCTTGCTCGGGTTCCCATAAACCGACTAACGTAACTCTTTGCCTGGCAAATTGCCAGAAGTAATTTCCCCAAACCCGGGAAATGGCTATAGGCCGGTCCGGGTAAAAAAAAGCAGAAAAAAAAAGCGGACGGCGGCGGCTGACCTTTGGCGGGCTCCTTGGCGGAGCGGGCGAAGCGGGGGCCGAGCGGGGCGGGGCGGGGCGGGGCGGGGCGGGGCGGGACGGGGCGGGGCGGAGCGGGGTGGGCCCGACTTCAGAGATGGCCGCTCCTCCCGTGGGAGAGACGGAGCCAGGTTACCGGGCCGGCGGCGATGGCGGACCAGATGTACCCCGCCCGCCCGCCCGGCCGCGCACCTGACATTTGGCGAGAGATCAGTCCACTGCTGCCGGTGGGGCGGAGCCTGACGTGGGCTGTCAGATGTGGGCTGGTGGCAGGGAGGAGTCGGGCGGCTGGATGGTCTCAGCCGCTGGAGGGCAGGGGCTCCGCCACAGGGGGGGGGGGGGGGCGTGTCCCCCCAACATTTTCGGATTTTAACATTACGCCCATGGGCGTTGCATTGAAAGAATCGACTTCAGAATGCCTGCCCCCAACTTTCGGAAGGTGGCGGCGTCCTTGCTGGAGGGGAGGGACGGGGAGACGCCTCTCCTCCGGGCACGGGCCGTGCCACCTGTAGGACCAGCGACCTTCGCTTAGTGTCCCACAGACCTCGACCGCGACATATGCCTACTCCGGTCTAAAGACGGACACGTCCATAGCATTTGTGAGATCCACGACTGAGCACCCCTGAGGACACCTCGCACCATACTCCGCGGAAAGTGACGTGTACAGGCCCCAGGTGTGTAGTCTGTTTCGCGGTGACAGCTCTGGCTGGCTGACGAGCTTGTGCTGGTCTAAAGGCTGAAACACAGCACATTTTGCGTATCGCAGGCAAGTCGCTCTCGCAGGCAAGTCGCGTCTCGCAGGCAAGTCGCGTCTGGCAGGCAATCGCGTCCCGCGTCTGGGCCGGTCGAAAATCTCGTCTCTCACGAAAATCGTGCGAAAAAGTTGACCTCGCATTCGTCAACTCTCGCATGCGGGATAGATGCTGCCGCAAGACCCGCGATTCGGGGGCGAGATCTCAACGCGATTTCGCAGCGGCATTGCGATATGTGAGACGAGACGCGAGCGGGAAATGTTACGTGTATTTCAATGGGAGTTGCGAGACACGATTTGCGTGCGAGAGAGCTGTTTCAGCCTTAACCCTCGTCCGGGTAGGGGGTGGATGCCACACACCCCTCGGTTTTTCTGGAATAACTCGCGTAATTTCCAACCGATGGCAATGAAACTTTCAGTACCCTACTTTTGAGAAGAAGAAAAAATATACATGCTCTGCAAGTTTTGAATTTCTAACCCACATGACCCGTGACCTATGACCTGTTTCTCAAGGTCTGTCGGGCGCAACTGGCGTCCCGCAGTATTGATGCTTGTAACTTGTGCAGTTTACGAGTGTTTGTTGTTCAGTAGCATATGTACAGGTGTTTCCAGGTGACAGTTGTGGTTTCCACTGATATTGTGACCTCGATTGACCTTTTCATAGGTCAACTGAGGTCATTGACCTCCGATGACCTCCGATGACTTTTCTGGGCTTGTGGCGGTTTCTAGGACATTTTGTGACGCTGATTTCAAATATGGGATCCATTTTACATAATTATATGTTCCACTGGGGTCATGCGCTTCCACAGGTCAACCGAGGTCACTGACCTCAGATGACCTGACATGACCTTTTTGGAATTTGACAGGTTTTAAGACATTTTGTGACGCTGATTACGAATTTGGCACCTATTAAACATTATGATATGCTCATTCACGATTCTAGCTCGATAAAATTCAATTTATATGCATTTACAATTTTGATGACCTTTTTGTCATTGACATGACTTCAGAGGTCACCTAATGACCCAAAACCTTAAAATCGGATATCAACGGCTTCCTCTCATCACAAGCAACACGCTCGTCTTTGAATCGAAGCTCTAGCTCAATTAGGGGTGAAACGCTAAGGGGGGGGGGGGTCGTACCCCCCCCCCTACCCGAACACTTAAGGATTTTGCCCTACCCGGGCGAGGGTTAAAGGATATAGTTCACCTTCAGAAAATT